>PVJC01021167.1:11264-28591 GCA_004026665.1 Murina feae | reverse complement strand
GCCTGCTTGGTGGGCTTCCCAGGCCCCTTGCAGGGCACCAGGAAGTGGGAAAGCAAGGTGGTGGGCTGGGGAGTGGGAAAGAGGCAGCGGGGCGGTCTCGGCCTGCTTGGCAGCTGCCCAGGCCCTTTGCGGGGCACTGGGGAGCGGGAAAGCAAGGCTGCAGGGGCCAGGGGCCTGCTTGGCAGCTCCCCAGACCCCTTGGTGGCACCGGGAAGTGGGAAAGGAAGGCAGCAGGGGACCAATGAGTGGGAAAGAGTCAGTGGCCTGCTTGGCGGCTCCCCAGGCCCTTTGGGGGCCACTGGGGAGCGGGAAAGCAAGCTCTTGGGGGCTGGAGTCCTGCTTGGCGGCTCCCCAGACCCCTTCCGGGGATCAGGGAGCAGGAAAAGGCTGGCCTGACCACGAGGCGGGGTTTTCCCTGCTTTCTGGTGGCTAGAGGAAGATGGGCAGTAGGCAAGCTTGGGAAGCAGGCCGCACCCAGCCCTGGCCACAGCTCAAAAAAGAGAACAACATGCAGGGGAGGGCAAGAGTCTGAGAGATCATCATAGAGGGGGTGCCTGCTCCAAGCCTTGATGGTGTGCCTGGGGGCAGGCTCCCAGCAGGTAGACACACACAGGAGGACTGCTCCGAGCCTCAGATGCAGCTGGGGGCAGGTCCCCAGTGGCCACACATATACACACACACACACAGAAGGCGCCTGGCAGACTGGGGCCATCATAGGACATCCACTGAGGGGTCCCAGACTGTGAGAGGGCACAGGCCGGGCTGAGGGACTCCCTCCACCCCGAGTGCACAAATTTTTGTGCACCGAGCCCCTAGTATATATATAATACTATAATATATCCTTGCACATAGCCCTTCGGAGTCATTCTATATATACCAGTTACTATATTTTTTACTTTGTTTGAAAAAGGTCATGGACATATTCACCTCCATGTTTTTCTAGCGGTGAATTCACATTATGAACAGAATATGTGATTTAAATAGATCCTTCAACTATCCTCAGGTTTCAGCTCAAAACTTTAAACAGAATACAAAATTGTCCATGTGGAATGGATGCAAAGTCCTCCTGACAGAACAGTTCCTGGGATGGTGCAAATTTTCTTTTATGGTACCAATTAGTGTCTGACTTGTCTTTTTGTGCCATGTGATAAATTAAAAATGCATGATTTGGATGCTGGAATGCTAACTAGCTTCTAGATAGAATCCCCTGGACACTGTCCTTCCAGTCGATCCTTTTGCCTTCCCTGGGTTGGCACATACCAACTCTGTCGTCCACTGCTTACACGTACCCCTAGCAGATGGTTCTTTTTACTAGTCCAGATCCAATCTTGTGATTTACTTTAATATGCCTTGGCCTACAGAATACCCACAGTAGACAGCTAGCACTGACTCCTAAAGCAAAATTTTGTAAAGAAGTGAAGTAGGCACACATGCTACCTAGTCTGCATTCCATGTTATGCCCCCCATAGATCAGAATATTTGTCAACAGCAATTAAAATCTCGTTTCCCTGGAACTAAACGTGACCTGGAGGAACAAATCAAGTTTCATTTATTCCATCAGAAACCGAAGGCGAGGGCTTCATATTATTTGGTGGGTAATCTTCAAGGAGTTCACTAAGCACAATTACATTCTTGATTTTAATTAAAACTCTGGGTACCTTTCAAGTTCCGTTAGGGAGATGTCCTGGGTGCGCTTAGCTGAGGTCTGCACTGCAAACTTAATTTGACACAGAACATATTTTTCACGAGGTGACTGTAGAAAGGAAGCCATTTGTCGGAGTGCCTCTCCAGGGCCCGTGGGCCCCACAACAAGTAATGACTTCTCCTGGAGCAGCCGCTTCGCCAGGAAGTGCATCTGCATAGCAGTCCCTAAAGCCCTCCCAGGAATGTCATTAAGCTGGAAAAATCAAAGGAAAAGGTGCTCAAAAGATGCCATTAAAAGGTTTCATTACTCACCATCCACAGAACAACAATAGAATTGAGGCATGGAGTTGTTGCAAATCATAATAAGAAGCAAAACTCACCCCCATACCTGAAAGAGTGACAGAGGCAGAAGTTATGACTGGTGTCTGGATCAGGGAGGGCAGTGGTGGAAGGCCCTGTGAGGACCCTGTATTTCAGGAGTGGGCCAGAGACTCCACTATTAGCTGTTTGTTTTTATGTTACTTGACCAGGGGTTGGCTTATTATCTGCTTTCTACCTGGCCTGTGTTTCTTTATGCATCACGGCTACAAGCCTGGCCAGAATTTGGCCTCACTGTTCAATTTACAGAGGGATATATTGTCTTGCTTTTCTATAAGGTCACTGAACTCTGTATTTTGGCTGAAAGGTGTTTTGACTTATTTCTGCAAAGTAATGAGCCAGACAGCAATGAGGGTGCTGACCTGTGTGTGTGTATGTGTGTGTATGTGTGTTGGGTTGTAAAGGGGAGATGTCACACACATGGCCCCTCTTCTTGACGCTCACCATAACTCACTCCCATGCATCCTAACCAGGATGTTCCCACATTTGAGCTGAAAGGTAAATACTTCTGCAGGGTGTTGTTTAAATTCATAGCCAACGTGAGTTGCTCTTGGCCTCTGGAAACCACCTGGCCCAGCTTGTCCTTTAGCTCACAGATGGTGAGGCTAGAAAGGAAGAGAGGAATGAAGGAGCCTTTCTGGTCTCTGCAGCCCTGCATGCTCATTGCCCCCTTTGACACTGAAGGGCTTTAGAGTTATACTCCTTGTTGGAGCTTTTCACTTACCAGCAAGTAGTTGTCCATCCCACACAAGTCTGTAAAGTTTTGGAATGGTTAACACTGATTGTGCCGGGTGCATGGTGGTAAGCCCTTCTCAAGATGGTGTCACTGCATCCCTAGGGCACTTCTGTAAGACAAGGTCTGTTGGTAACCTTATGTTGTGGTTGAGGAAACTGGGGCAGAGAACTGTTCTGCAATGTGTTTAAGGTCCACCAGTGTGTAGAGATTCAAACCTAGGCAGTCTGACATAGGGCCCAGTGCTATAGCCACCCTACATGCTGACATCAGTGTAACAAACAACTTTGTGAAGAAAGCACTGAACTTGGATCTGACGGGAGCGTGGAAATGGATACAACTGCTTTCTCCAAGAAAACCCCATTTTTTAAATAGTAATGAGATCTGTTTTTTTTTTAATTGAATACATTTGACATGTAACCTTGTGCCAGTATGGCCTGTTACCTTGATACATTTATATATTGTTCTATGATTGCTGTTGTAGTAATATTTATCACATTATGTAATTACTAGAGGCCCGGTGCACAAAAATTTGTGCACTCAGGGTGGGGGAGGGTGGTTCCCTCAGCCCAGCTTGTTGCCCTCTTGCAGTTTGGGACCCCTCAGGGGATGTCCACCTTCTGGCTTAGGCCCACCCCCTGGGGGACCAGGCTTAAGATGGTAGTCAGACATCCCTCTGGCAGCCCAGGAGCCCTTGGGAGATGTCCACTTGCCAGTGGGGAGCAGGCTGAAGCTGCAGTTGGACATCCTTAGCGCTGCTGAGAAGGCAGGAGAGGCTCCCACCATCACCATTGTGCTGGCAACTGTCAGCCTGGCTTGTGGCTGAGCAGAGCTCCCCCTGTGGGAGCACACTGACCACCAGGGGACAGCTCCTGCATTGAGCATCTGCCCCCTGGTGGTCAGTGTGTGCCATAGTGACCAATCATTCCCAGTGGTTCTGCTGTTAGGGTCAATTTGCATATTATGCTTTTATTATATAGGATAGAGGCCTGGTGCACGAGTGTGGGCTGGCTGGTTTGCCCTGAAGGGTGACCTGGATCAGGGTGGGGGTCCTGCTGGGGTGCCTGGTCAGCCTGGGTAAGGGGCTGAGGGCAATTTTCAGGCTGGCCACACTCCCTTCAGGGTGGGGGTCCCTACTGGGGTGCCTGGCCAGCCTGGGTGAGGGACTGATGGCTATTTTAAGGCTAGTTACACCTCCTTCAGGGTGGGGGTCCCCACTGGGGTGCCTGACAAGCCTGGGTGAGGGGCTGTTGGCTGTTTGCATGCTGGTTATACCTCCTTCAGGGTGGGGGTCCCTACTGGGGTGCCTGGCCAGCCTGGGTGAGGGGCTGAGGGCTGTTTTTGGGCTGGCCATGGCTGCAGGCTGGAAGCAGTTATCTGGGATTTATTTATCTTCTATAGTTCAAACTTTGTAGCCTTGAGCAGAGCTCAGGGTTGGCAGGGCAGGTTGAAAGCTTGGCTTCCTCCATTGCTGGGGTAACTCCAGCTCTGTGGCTGCCACCATCTTAGTTGGGTCAATTTGAATATTTGCTCTTGATTGGTTGGTGGGCGTGGCTTGTGGGCATGGCTTGTGGGTGTAGTGGAGGTACAGTCAATTTACATGTTTCTCGTTTATTAGATTAAATAGTACAACTAGAGGCCCAGTGCATGAAAATTCATGCACTGGAGGAGGGGTCCCTCAGCCCAGCCTGCCCTCTCTCACAGTCTGGGAGCCCTCAGGGGTGGAAGGTGACCTGGTGATTGGGGGAAGGTGATGCCCCATCACACTGCTGCTGCCGACACTGCTGGCAGTGCAAGACTCAGCTGGCCCTAGTTCCCTGACCCTTGGGCGGCCCTGGATGACTGGGCAGCTGCCATCCAAGGCTCACCTGTTCCTTGGGCTGGCCCTGGGTGGCTGGGGGCGCTGAGGGAACTGGGGGACTCTGAAGGCAAGTGTGGCTTGGCAGGGTAGGCTGGACCCACCTGGGGGTGGGCCCGGCCTTGCTGTAAGCCTGCTGCCCTCGTGGGGCTGATGGGACTGGGTGCCGCCATCTTGTGGCTGTGGGCACTGCCATCTTTGAGTGTGTGTCAGTCAATTAGCATATTCCCTCCTTATTGGCTATGGGTGTCACCATCTTTGAAGGTAGAGCAATCAATTAGCATATTTCCTCTTTATTGGCTGTGGGCACTGCCATCTTTGAGGGCGGGGGCAGTTAACTAGCATATTCTCTCCTTATAGGCTGTGGATGCTGCCATCTTTGCGACAGTGTGAGGGTCAATTAGCGTATTCCCTTTTTATTAGATAGGATAATATTGTTTATATTCATTATACTGTGCACTAGCTTTCTATGACTTATTTACTACTCATACAGGTCTGTACCCTTAAATACCAATGCTCTTCATCCTCGTTACCTGGTAACCACCATTGTACTTTCTGTTTTACACTTTCTTAGATTCCACATATAAGTGATATCATGCAGTACTTGTCTTTGTCTGACTTAGCTTGCTTAGCATAATGTGCTCAAGGTCAATTACGTTGTCACAAATGGCAGGATGTCCTTCTTTCTCATGGCTGAATAATGGTATTTGTTGTTGTTAATAACTCAAAAGTCTACTACAATGGATGTCTTAATGAGTGTACCTACTGTGTATTGATCATTTAGTATATACCTGATACTGTTCTAAACTTGTAACATAAACCATCTTTAATACTCATAATAATCTTCTGAAGAGATGAATGTTATAAAGCCTGCTTTTCAGATAAGGAAATGAAAATTTAGTAAGTGGGTTGCCCAGAGTAACACAACTACTGAATGGAGAAACCAGCACTCTTGCCCAGGTTATCCCCAAGTTAGTGTGATATCATGGAGGAGAGCAAGGGTCTTGGTTTGTATGGTTAAAGCTTAGGGAGGAATTGAGAAGTAGTGGGCTAGTGCCAGGCTGTAAGCTGGAAGGGTAGGATCCTGTGTAGGAGGTCCCTTTCTCAAGGAAACCTATTCCCCTTCTTCAGCTCCTTATTCATTCTAGTACTCTCAATACCCTCCTAACACAAGGTCCCAGAGAGTAGGAGCTTAACAACAGACATCTGTTTAATTAAAAAAACCACAATACTGGACTATAGATTGCAGCCCAGTGTGTATCCCATCACTCCAAGCCTGTGTGGGTCCCTCATTGCTAACCTTACCTCTCACTTTGCTCCCAACATTCCAAGGAGGAGTTTTTTTAGCCACAAATAATGTGTCTCTTTCTAACTTTCCCGAGCTTCTGCAGCTTTTTAAAAATCTCACTGTCTAACCAAGACTTTTTTGAAATGTGACTTCTTTTGCAAATATGGAAATCCCCAGTACAGCTGGTATTTACCCTCTGAGTTGCTACTGAGCAAGGGCAAAAGAATAAAACACAGAAAACAAAACACAAACCAGATCCAATTCAGGCCACACACAATACAATTGCTGTCACACATTTTAGAGGTTTCCCTGAGTAACTTTTCTCTGGAAGATTTTGATAATCAGAAAACATGGGGCCAGATATCAAGATGGGTAGGTGAAAAAAGTAGATCTTAAATGTTATGAACACACACACACACACACAAAACATGGTAATTATGTGAGGGAATGGAAGTGTGAAATAACCTTACGGTGGTAATCATTTTGCAATATATACATGTATCAAATCATCATGTTGTACATCTTAAAGTTACAGATGTCATGTGACAACACTATCTTAATAAAGCTGGAAACAGTATACCATAATGAATATAAACTGCCACCTTTTGAGAGACATTTAAACTAATTCTTAGTATCTCTGTGTTTGTTGTTATGATTAGAAAGCTACAAGGGACATCCTGTATAGATGACTTTGCAAATCTCTGTGACTTTATCTATGAAATAGACTAATACCATAAAGTGAAAGATAGGTAATACCCCAGATATTAACACACAAAAGTTTTCTTTAACTTGCCGTGTTCCTGAAATTAATCAAGCCTTAGTGAGTAGCAGAAACTGCACATATGCAGTGGGAGGGTAGTTTTACAGAACACCATCTAAGCCGAGATCCTGAAATATTCAACAATCTCTGGCATTGTTGCAAAGTCCTTTATTCCTTTTGAGGCCCTCCTTTTCCCCTTGGGACTTACTGACCCCAGGACATCAAATGGCTTGAAAGAGTTAATGTAATTCCCTCTCAACCTCTTTCTCTCTCTAAGGCTCACTTTTCTCATTTGTAAAAAGGGCTGCTTTGGTCTGAGTGTTTGTGTTCCCTCTTTGGCCCAAGTTCATGTGTTGAAATCCTAATGGCCAATGTGATGGTATTAGGAGGGGGGAGCCTCTGGGAGGTGCTTAGATCATGAGGGTGGAGCCCTTATGGATGGGATTAGTCCCTTTATAAAAGATACCCACAGAGCTTCCTTCCCACTTTTGCCATGTGGAGGCTACAGTGAACAGGTAGCCCAGCAGGAGGCAAGCCTCCACCAGACACCAAATCTGCCCATGCCCTGGTCTTAGATTTCCCAACTTTCAGAAATGTGAGTGATACATTTCTGTTGTTTATAAACCACCTAGTCTCTGGTATTTTTGTTATATCAGCTGGAACGGACGAATACATGAGCACAACTACCTTCAATGTTGTAAGAATTAAATGCAGCCTTAATAATAATAACTCACATTACTATTCTGATCTATTTATGTCTATTTAGTTATATCAGTGTCTCTTCTCTCTCTCTCTCTCTCTCTCTCTCTCTCTCTCTCTCTCTCTCTTTCTCTCTCTCTTCCATCTAATAAATTAATTTTTATAACAACCCTGTGAGGTAGAAATAATTTCCTTTCTAACAGATAAGGGAACCCAGTTCAGATTCCCCACCATCATCACTGAGACAGATTGTGATCTAGGGATCGACCATCTCTGCAGCCCTTAAGGCTATTTGGGGACCAACCTCATTCTCCAGACAGAGTGGCATCTGCGGACATTCCTTGACTCTGAATTTGAATGGCAGTGTTTTACCCTGGAAAGTGGGATCTGAAGCATCAAAGAGTTGAGAAGAGCACGCAATTAGTAGTGCTGTGTTGTGGCTTTCTGTCTGCAGCTTGGCTTACGGTGACCTCGTCCCACGGTGACCTCGTCCCAGTGATAGAAACATCTATGGGCAGCATGCCTACCCTCGCTCAACTTCTGTTGCATTCCAGGGCTGTTCATCTGACGAAATAATATCCCACCCCTGCCTGTGGACAAGCCCCGTGTGGTTTTTAGGGCTGAGGCTGTAAAATGAAGAAAAATAGTCCATGCAGACATGGTGTGCCAGGCAACTACGATGGATGATATCATTGTCAATACAATACTTGGTCAGACCTGAAAAATCCCCTCGTTTCCTGCTACATGCAATTGAAGTTTGCCATTTCACCTCTGCAGTGTTTGTCTGTACAGCCACAGGATATCTTCAGTCACAAGAGTATAAATCTCAGGTCTAGAAGGTCAAAAACCACCTCACCGTCACTCTAGATCCCTCCTCCAGTGTCCTGCCCCCTCTATGCCAGCTCCTAGGCTCTCATCACTTCAAATCCCCTGAGAAAATGGAACATGCAGTCATTTAAAAAAATATGTATCGTTGCAAAGGTCAAAGCAGTAAACTCCAATTCAACAGAATCTAAGAAGGATTACAATTCTGATCCCCCTGTCTGGTGACAGACCTCATCTCTGAAGGAGAAAAAAGCAGCATGCCATCAATCCACTCCAGTAGAGAGGGCAGGAGGAGTCGTGAACTGAACTATTTTGGTCCCAGAAGGACTCAGGGAAATCTCCCAAGGACGTGCTGTGAGGTGACATGGGCACATTTCTGCAGAGTTTTATTTTTTCTCCCCCGTCTCTCTCTTCTTTTTGTCCCAGTCCATCGTTATAGCGCAGAGCCTGGCAAGAGTTAATGAGCCTCTTTGAAATGCCTTCTTTGCATTGTGGAAAGAAGCTCACTGTGGATGGAATGCCATCTCTATTTCTTAACAGAGATGAGAAAGTACCACTGCATAACAGTGAGTTGTAAGAGATGGGAGAACTAAAAAAGAAGCAGAGATTCTATTGCCCTCAGCGAGGATGGATTGAAATTTCACAGACTAACCGTCATGACTTTTATGGAGCAGGCTGATTGTTCTTGCCTGTGTATATCAGAGAGTGCCCCTGTAGCTTTCTAAGAAGTGGACTTCATTTTGAAAGAAAGCATGAAAAGAATTAAGTTTTATCATGCTTTCATGAAGAATTTCAAACTCATATTAAATTTGAGGTGCGAAGCTAATTAGAATATGTAATATAACGTTAGGTTCGGATCTCATGAAACATGAGGGTGGGATGTGAAACTCAGGGGGAAAAAGTGATGGATTGAAGAGGAAATTCTTTGCACCTGCTAATTTTTATAGTCTAAAGTCTGAAAAAAAATAGTATTTGAGGAATACATGGCAAAAGTTTTAGAAAAAGGAGAATGTTCTAAGCTGTACATTTTATAATGCGTTGGGTGGATTCAATCCCATTATTCAGGTTCTTGGTACTCATAGCAGCTTCTTGTGGGAGCTTGTTAGACATGGGGACTCTCAGACCTACTCACTGAATCAGAATCTGAATGGTTAGCCAACTCTCCCAGTGACACGTATGCCCATTAAAGCTCAAGAAGTACTAATCCAGTCTAGTACTTTGCAGTTATGAAGTTTGGAGTTGTTATGTTTTCACCTTTTCCTCCCACTCCATATTTACCAAATCTGCCATACAGGAAAATTGCAAAGAGAACTAAGGCCCATGTTATCTGCAGATCTTTTTCTTCAGAAGAAGAAAGACAAAGGCTAAAGCTGTCTAATGGAGCTTTTCTTTTACCTTCCACCCAAAATTTTACCCGGTGTTAGCAAGTCTAGTCATAAATAGAAATTGTATTATCAAAACACAGAAGCCATGCCAAAGTGGCAGTGATGACAGCCACCGAATGCTGCTAACTGTATGAAAGGCTACTTAGGCTCATTGTGACCTGCGGGCCAGCTAATGATGACACAGAGACAATGTTCCTTGGGAATATATATCTTTCCAAATGACAAAATATAATTAAAATTTCAACTATTAAATGAACTGTTAAGAACACAATTATTATTTCTCTCTCTCTCTCTCTCTCTCTCTCTCTCTCTCTCTCTCTCTCTCTCTCTCGGCTACATTAAAGGCCACATTCAGATATTATATATCTATGATGTTTCTGGTTCCCCCTTATCCCCCCCGCAATAAGTGAGGTTTTCTAAGTTTCTCTTTCCTATAATATTTTATAAGCTCATGGAGAATATGGTCTATCTGTGAGTTCCTCTATATATTTCCAATACTAGAGTCCCGATGCATAAAATTCATGCAAGAGAAAACCTTCCTTCCCTGGGCTGCTGGCATTGGCTTCCCTTTAGCACCCAGGACCTTGGCTTTCCTCACAGCTCTGGCTTTGTCTGGAAGGTCAATCAGAAGGATGTCTGGTCTAATTAGCATACTATGCTTTTATTATTATAGCTAATTCCTTTTGCTTATGTTAGCAGATTTAGGTTCTATTTCTTATAACCAAAAAAGCTTAACAGATAAATGAGTATCAGAGTTGGGGAGTGGATTCTGGGTAGCAAAGAAAAGTATGCTTCAAGTGTAGTCCTAGTCCTGGAAGCTACATGTATTCTGAGAGCTTTTGGTTTACTAAAATTAGCCCTACAAGTAATGATATTAATACACCACTCTTACATTTAAAAAATATATTTTATTGATTTTTTACAGAGAGGAAGGGAGAGGGATAGAGAGTTAGAAACATCAATGAAAGAGAAACATCGATCAGCTGCCTCTTGCACACCTCCCACTGGGGATATGCCCACAACCAAGGTACATGCCCTTAACCGGAATCGAACCTGGGACCCTTCAGTCTGTAAGCCGATGCTCTATCCACTGAGTCAAACCAGTTAGGGCACCACTTTTACATTTTTATTTCCACAATTTCTATAGGATGTCAGAGTTCAATAAACTTGAAAGGAGAAAGGTCTCAATAAGATTTTTGAAGAAAATAAATAGGAGAAAGAGAAGGATAGAGAGAAAGGGAGAGTTCATTGTCTTAATTTTTATTTTTTGTTCTGAACCTGTTTTTTGAAGATTTGTAGAAAAAAGACTCCCTCTGGCACAATACATCTTGTCAAAGGTGAAGAGCATTATCAAAGAATGAAAAGAGAACACCCCCCCTCCCATCCTGCCCCACTAAATTCATAGCCTGTAGCTTCTGGATGATGGCTCACCTATGAGAGACTTAAAAAATAGAATCAGTTTCAAGACTCTTCAGCCAGTAAATGTTATTTCATACAGAGGGATTTCACTCACCCGAAAGCATCTGTCTTGATGATTCTGTTAGTATATAGTAAATTATCAATGTTTATCAGGGATGAAATATTGGCAAATCTATTCTGTGTCTTACTGTCTGAAGATAAATCTATTCTATGTCTTACATTTGTTCAAGCAAAAATGTCTGATAAACAAATAACATATACTGACATATATCAGGATCTCATCACACAATCTTTGTTTCTAGACAATTTAAAACAGATTTGAGTTGGGAAAACTAGATGCTGATGAGAACATTAGTCTATTTTTAAACAATGAGCTTGACCTCATCTCTCTAAAAATGTATAGTCGTTAAAGCACAATTAGCCAGGAACATTGCCCAAAGTTAATATTTTGCTTCATGTGTGCACACCAATGCATACTGCATGGTTGAAGACTCATCTTCTTAGTCTCATACCATCTCTTGATATGCTTCTTTCTCTTTGTCTTGTTCCCCATGGAAATAAAACACAGTTGCCTCAAAAGCCAGATATTCCTTTTCATGCAGCTGGATGCCTTACCTGGGAAATGTTGTACCTAAGATCTCCTGCTCCTTCCCCTTCCCCAACTCCTCCCCACTTCTTTTTCTATAGAAGTTGTCTATTAGGGCCCAGACTCTGCAAGGACTAACATCATGTTGTAATCAATTATTAATTAATTTTTAAAATATATTTTTTATTGGTTTCAGAGAGGAAGGGAAAGGGAGAGAGATAGAAACATCCACAATAAAAGAGAATCATCAATCAGCTATCTTTGCATGCCCCCCCTCCCATTGGGGATTGAGCCTGCAACCTGAGGATGTACCCTAACCAGGAATTGAACCATGACCTCCTGGTTCATAGACTGACACTCAACCACTAAGCAACACTGGATGGGCAGTAATCGTTAATTTTAGCTTTACTCAGAAAGGTAGCTTTGGGCACTGTCTTAGTCAAGTGGGGGTGCTATAACACAATACTTGAGACTAGATGGCTTGTAAACAACAGAAACATATTTTCCCCAGTTCTGGAGGCTGAGAAGTGCAAGATCAAGTCACTGGCAGATTTAGTGCCTGGTAAGAGTCTGCTTCTTCATCGAGGGCCATCTTTTTTCTGTTTCCTCACATGGCGGAAGAGGAAAGGGAGCTCTCAGGGAGTCTTTTTATAAGACATTGACCCCATTCATGAAGGCTCCACTCTTATGAACAAATAACCTCTGAAGACCCCACCTTGTGGTACTTTTCTTTCATTGACTGGCTTATTTCACTTAGCATAATGCTCTCCAGTTCCATCCATGTTGCTGCAAATGGTGAGAATTCCTTCTTTTTTACAGCAGCATAGTATTCCATTGTGTAGATGTACCACAGTTTTCTAATCCATTCATCTGCTGATGGGCACTTAGGCTGATTTCAAATCTTGGCTATGGTAAATAGTGCTACTATGAACATAGTGATGCATATATACCACATGATCTCACTTATTTATGGGTAATAAAGACCATTATAAACTGATGAACATAAATAGATACAGAGGCAGAACAGCATTGAACAGACTGTCAAACTACAGCTGGAAGGCTGGGGAGGGTGGCAGGGAGTTAAGAGATCAACTGAAGGACTTGTATGCATACATATAAGCATAATCAATGTACACAAGACACTGGGAGTAGGGAAGGAGGAGGGAAGGTCAAGGGAAAAATGGAGACTTATCTAACACTCTGTAATACTTTAAGCAATAAAACAAAATTTAAAAAAAGACCCCACCTTGTTATACAGTCATAAAACCTTTTGGTCAATGATGGATCAAAATATACAAATACACAATGGTGCTATTCCATATAGCTTAGATGTGCAGCAGGCTATACCACCTAGGTTTGCACAAGTTGGCTCTAGGATGTTTGCACAATGATGACATTATCTAATGACGTGTTTATCAGAAAGTATCCTGTTGTTAAGCAGCACATGACTGTACCATGACAATGGGAGTTAGCTTCAACAGATGAATTTGGGGTGGGGAAGTCACAACATTCAGTTCTTTACAGGAACCATAGAAACACTAGTAGCTTCTCTTGATAGAGTTATGTGGGGAGAGCAGCCTGAATGATCAGGAAAGAAGGGTGTGAAGAGGCTTTTTGTATTTTGCATGGCAGAGAGGAGGCTTTATCCTCTGGGAGTTGGAGAAATGATTTTAGGTGTAGGTTTTAAGCCTCATCTCCTTGGGTAAAAGGGATAGATTTAGGTGCCCATATGCCCATTTGTGCTTAGGAAGTGGGATTATGGGAGCTGAAAAATATGTCCACTGCAGTTATAATCTTAGAGCATTGAAGGTCTACAGAACCAGACATGGCAGCAGCTATGGTGAACATGAGTCCATCAATTGTGGGACTATGTTAGAGTGAGTGATAACATCAACATTGTGTGATGGCAAGGAGTAGTGTGGTGGTGACCTGCAGAGTTCTCTGCACCTGGAAAAGAAGAAGAAAGAATTTACCTTTGGAGGCTCTTGGACAATTGGCAGGGACATCCATTGAGAAAACATTGGACTTTCTATCTATATGGTTGGCAGGAACTTAAGCGATTATTTGCAACAATGAACAAGATGTGATTTTATTTATACTGTTTCTTTTGGATCATTTCTTACCAGTGACATTTAACATTTAGAGGTTACATTTCAACTTATAACTTACATGTTCTTTCAGGTAGACAAAACTTTCAATATCTTTATAACAATAATACTATAATTAATAAGTGATAGGTAATTCATGAAACAGGATGTGTTTCCTAATATGGTAAAGCTATGACTAGTCAGTTTAGAATTGGTTCTTTCCTTTTATAAGTCTTTTTGCAATTGACACAATATTGGCAAGAAAAAGAATTCAACCCTGGTCAAGTTGAAGCCTTGGCAAGCACCATACTCTTACCAATGATATACCATTCATTGGTTGAACCATTTATTTATTCATTGATTAAACATTTATCAAGCACTTAGCATATATCAAGCACTGTATAGGGTGCTGGAGTTTCAAATATAAAGATGTGATCTCTTTCCTTAAAGAATTTCCAGATTATTAGGATGGGGGAGGGCCAACATATCAGTAAATAGAAAATCCCATTACCTGTGACCAGTGCTTTCGTGTATGTATGTTCAACATGCTAGGGGAGGAAACAGGCTCAAGAAACTCTGGATGTTGTGGGAAGGGCTTCAGAGGGGAAATGAGATTTCAGCTAGTTTTTCCCCCCACCCACCACATAATGAATCATTTACCAGGGAGATGAAGAAAAGGGAAGGTCAGACTGAGGGAGAAAGCTAGTAGGTATGAAAATAGCTAAAAAGAAGCTAGGCCACTAGGGTCAGTGGGGTGGGGTGATAGTTCAGCTCTGAGATTGCATCTATGGCATAATGGCAGAAAAACACCCTGAGGCTGTGTTCAGTCCAGAAGGCTTATTGCCAGAGTCTGAGTGGCAACAAGACTTCTAATTCAAGAGGGAGAAGAAGGCATTTCTCTGCACCTGTAGTGGCCATAGTTTTCAGAGTGAGCAGTAAAGGAAAGATGTATTCCATGAATTCCCAAATGTGAACCGATCTGTAGTTACTAACAGCAACAGATGTGGTTATGGTTAGTTTGATAAGTGATACTTATAGGTGTTATTAAGGAGATATTTGAGAAACAGAACACAGCTAATGGTTGCAGTCAAGATTCTGACACCATAGAGGACAGACATGGTAATGATATCCATATTACATGCATTACATAAAGTCATAGATTTGGGAATATTAATACTTATAGTGTTATTGAAGGAAAGGAAGTGAGAGAGATATACTAAAAATAGTGGGCTGTATGCCACCTAAATATATAAACTTTATTTGTATCTCATGTGAGATGTTTGTATTCATTAAGATTGCATTCAGCTATAAGTAACAGAATACCCACAACACAGTTGCTGAATGATAAAGGAGCTTATTTTTCTCATGGGAAGGCCAAGGTGGGTTTATGGGTCAATGTCATTAAGGAAACAGGCTCCTGCCATCTTCCTGCTCTTCCATTCTTAGCAAGGATGCAAGGTGGCTGCCATTCCTCCAGTATTATGTCTTTATTCTAAGCAAAAAGAGAAGAAGGGAAAGGAGTTAAAGAAAGCGCTCTCCATGACTTTTGTTATAGCTCATTGACCAGAATTGATAGGCACACCTGGCAGTCAGGAAGTCCAGGAAATGAATATTTTTTATTTTCTCCAACTTCTATAATAGAGGAATCTAGAGGAGAAGGGGTTGGCATCGGTGATGAGTGAGCCAACCTACACCATCAGACTCAGTCCTCCATGAGAAAAGTAAAATCAGATATGTTGGTAAATGCTTGCTTCCTCATGGAGACTCACCATGTACAATAGGGTATCAATGTTTCTGAGAAGTCCTGCAGCAAAGAAACCTGTTTGAATGTGTTTAAGCAAATGGTGCTCCAAATTATTTAGTTATAGGACACTTTCTTAATGACTTGCCTTCTAACAATGTAATTTGGGAGTCACTGAAGATTTTTATAAAAGAGTGATCTAAAATGTGTGAAAGGTGAAATTGAGGATGGTAAAGAATGTTGACAAGGACCTTATTGGAAGCAACTTCAATAGTTCAAATAAGAGAGAATTAGGCTTGTTAAGGCAGTGACAATGGAGACTGTGGGGAAGAGAAAGATCCAAGTGATGAAATTCATATTCATGAGGGAGAATAAAATTGGTGAGTACTGAAGAGTAAAGAAACAAGAGGTTGATGAATCAAGAGGGACTAATTTCAGTGTAATTAAGTTACATAGGGAAAACAACAGGAGAAGTAGGTTTTGGAAACAAAGTAAAAAGTTTAATTTTGATTGTGTTGAATTTGGGAACACTTGTCAAATATAATTGACATTAATATTACTATATAGTAAGCAGATTGAAACTTCTGTCATAAAAGTAAATTTATTTAAGGACTGGAGGAGTATTCATCTAATCTAGCTCTCCTTTAGGAAGTGAAAAAAAATGCTTGACCATTTTGATATTTGTTTATCGTTACACTTACAGCTGATTAATTCAAGGAGAATTTACTGAGTCTATGCCATATACCAGGTGTTGTGCTAGGAGATGGACAAGGGGTTTGTGATCTGTAATGAGTTTAAACATAAACACAACACAAGGCATAAAGCACTCTGACCCAGCAAGATAGAAAGGGGGTGCAGAGGGAAAATGGCCAGCTCGATATTTGAGCTGAGTCTTCACAAAAGACTCAAAGGCACAATTTCAACAGGCAAAACTAGAGAAGAGAGGGCCTTCAGAGACACATTTCCCTGAATTTTTGACTCTCTTATTAAATGTTAATATTTAATCTTTCTAAATGTCAGTAGTTAACATTCTCCCCTAGAATTTTTAAGCTCCAGTAGAATGGGCAAAGAACAGTGTTATCTGTTTGGTTAACTGCTATATATCTATCACCTACAAAAGTGCCTGGCACATGGTAAATCCTCCAACATTTTTTTGAAAGAGTGAATGAATTCATATATATAGGAAATGCCCATGCTTAGTCTCTTTTTTACTGACCTTGGTCGTGTATACCCATAATGTTCTTTTTGGAAGACATGTGTGTGGCTCCTTTCTATTTAATGAGGTTGAAACAATGTGGATTGGGAATTTTTATTAGTCTTTATCAACAGGTTTCCAGGGAAATTTTAGTTTGATTTTTTCCCCTCTTCCTTTTCACATGAAGGCTAAGGAAGCCACCAAGTCTGTCTTATCCAATGTTGCATCGCCAGTACTGAGCACAGTGTTTGGAACACAAATAACTGTTGAATGAGTGAATGTATGAGTGAGTGAATGAATGAGTGAATAAAATAATAAATCAACATAAAGAAGAGCTACTTTTTTATTTATTATTATTATTTATTGATTAAATTATTACATATGTATAATAACTTATCCCCAAATTACCCCCATCCCTTTCATTCATGACCTCATCCCCCTGTTGTCTGTGTCCATTGGTTAGGCCTATATGCTTGCATATAAGTCCTTTGGTTGATCTTTCCACCTTACCCCCTCCCTACCCTACCTTGCCTCTGAGGTTTGACAGTCTAATCAATGCTTCTCTGTCTTTGTTTTTGTTCATCAGTTTATGTTGTTCATTATATTCCATAAATGAGTGTGATCATGTGATACTTATCTTTCTATGACTGGCTTATTTCACTTAGCATAATGCTCTCCAGTTCCATCCATGCTGTTGCAAATGGTAAGAACTCCTTTTTTTTTTTTTTT
>PVJC01021167.1:0-11164 GCA_004026665.1 Murina feae | reverse complement strand
TCACTGGTTCAAATGGGAGTTCCATTTTTAGTTTTGTGAGGAAACTCCATACTGTTCTCCACAGTGGCTGCACCAGTCTACATTCCCACCAGCAGTGCATGAGGATTCCTTTTTTTCCACATCCTCGCCAGCACTTGTCATTTGTTGATTTGTTGATGATAGCCATTCTGACAGGTACTGCATTGTCATTTTGATTTGCAGCTCTCAAATGTCTATTGACTTTGAACATGTTTTCATATGTCTCTTGACCTTTCTTCTGCCTTCTTTCGAAAAGCATCTATTTAGGTTCACTGCCCATTTTTTGATTGGGTTGTTTATCTTCCTTTTTAAAAAGTTGTATGAGTTCCCTGTAAATGTTGGAGATTAAACCCTTATTGATGATAACATTTGAAAATATGCTCTCCCATGCAGTGGGCATCCTTGTTTTTTGTTGATGGTTTCTCTTTGCTTTGCAAAAGCTTTTTATTTTGATGTAGTCCCATTTGTTTATTTGATCTTTAGTTTCCATTGCCCTAGGAGCAGTATCAGTGAAGAAATTGCTTTGGCATATGTCTGAGATTTTGCTACCTATGGATTCCTCTAGTATTTTTATGGCTTCCCATCTTATATTTAAGTCCTTTATCCATTTTGAGTTTATTTTTGTGTATGGTGTAAGTTGGTGGTCTAGTTTCATTTTTTTTTGCATGTATCTCTCCAATTTTCCCAACACCATTTATTGAAGAGGCTGTCTTGACTCCGTTGGATGTTCATGCCTCGTTTGTCTGGCTTAATTGAGCATAGTGATTTGGGTCAATTTCTGGGTTTTCTATTCTATTCCATTGATCTATTCCATTGATCTCTAGTCTATTCCAGTACCAGGCTGTTTTGAGAACATGGCTTTGTAATACAGCTTAATATATGGTATTGAGATCCCACCTACTTTGTTCTTCTTTCTCAGGATTGCTGTAGCTATTAGGGAACTTTTTTATTCCAGATAAATTTTTGGAAAGTTTCTTCTAGGTCTGTGAAATAAGCGGTTGGTATTTTAATGGAGAGTGCATTGAATCTATAGATTGTTTTGGGTAGTATGGACATCTTGATGATGTTGATTCTACCAATCCATGAACATGGTATGTTCTTCCATCTGTTTATGTCTTCCTCTATCTCCTTTTTCAGTGTCCTGTACTTTTCTTCATATAGGTCTTTTACCTCCTTAGTTAAGTTTATTCCTGGGATTGCCTTTTCAGTCTCTCTTTCTGTAAGTTCATTACTGGTGTATAGAAATGTCATAGATTTCTTGGTGTTAATTTTGTATCCTGCTACATTGCCAAATTCATTTATGAAGTCTAATAATTTTTTGATGGAGTCTTTAGGGTTTTCTATGTATAGTATCATGTCATCTGTGAATAAGGACAGTTTTACATCTTCTTTTCCAATTTGGATACCTTTTATTTCAAGAAGAGTCACTTTTTATCTTTCAGTTTCAACAATAGGGAGTGAAATATTTTAAGTCTTCTTGCGACCAAATCAACAGCCCAGTCCCATTTCCCCTAATGGTATTAGACTAGGAAAGTGATTATTTTAATTTCTAAAAGTTGAAAGAAATAATCAGAAACATGTTGGAAGCACTATCTAGTGTCAAATTTGAAATGCAAGAAGCAGCCGTAGATCTTACATATCCTCATAATACATGTTAATGAATTTGGTTTACTCAAAAGAGGTGATTTGACTCAAACAATTGGACCAAATGTCTAGCTCCTATTTTTCATTATTATAGTGTAACCCCTGGGCTTTTTGTGCCACACAATAAAGGACTACATTATGATGTTTCACAGCAATTTTATTCTTTGTGGGGAAAATATAATAGAGATTATTGTGTCTTTAAACATATTTATAGACTTCTGCTCTTGGATTTTTTGTGTGTTCCTTGGCAGTTCTAAGGACCAGTCCTGGGTCTGGGTAGAGGATAAAATACATTGACTGTGCCATGATTATATCTTCTCTGCCACAAATATACTCCAGAGAAGGCTGAGAGACAATTGCCAAATTTTTATCAGCAAAACTGTTTTGTTGAAAATCAAAACAGCTTTTTTATCTTTTAATGTTAAATATAATTTATACTTATTTGAAATTTGAGCAATATAGAAAAACAAATGTAATATAGGCTTACATCTAATATCAGGTCCATTTCTCCATACTTTGCCCACACTGGGTAGTGTCAAATTTGAAATCGTTGCTCAGGTGATAGTCATTTTTGAAAACATGAGAAAGCTACTGACTACAAAAATACTGCAAGGAATAGAATTTGCTGGTGATGTGGCTTAACACTACAGGGTCTATGTTTGCTTCTTGAGTTTTCTGATATAGGCTTGATATCAATAATCTCTCCTATTGGATGCATTAATAATAATAGTGGCTAATATTTATTGAGCATATTACGTCTCAGTGTCTGGAAGAGAGTGAACTATTGTTATAGTATACATTTTATAGATAAGGAAACAGAGGCACAGAAAGATTGAGTAGAGAAACAAAATGGTGGTGGAATAGATGGATGTGTCCTGAGCCTTGTCCCAGAGCAAATAGAATGAGCAGCTGAAATGAATAATATCCAACCTAAATTGGTGAAGGAGACTCAGCTGGTGAGACAGTTTGCAGCCAGGAAGGGCAGAGGACCCCTGGAGAAAGGTAAAATCAAGGATCTGGGCAGGAGAGTTTGCCAGACCTCTGAGCTCAGAGGGTCAAAGGGAATTCACACAGCACCAAGCCACATCCCTAAGGACAGGCACAATATCTGATGGTGGAAAGAAGGTCCACAGGACTACTGGAGGCAGGGAATTCTAGATCTAGGTCCACAGTCATGAAAGGCTGAGCTCAGGGGAGCAGCCTGAAGGGCTGACCAGACTGCACAGTGCCGGCAAGAGAGGATAATGTAGAGGCACAGTTCTCCCCCTCTCTGTGGCCTGTGCTTTTCTTCACTGAACCTAGTTCATAGGACCTTTCAGACACAGACACTTGTGGCTGAGATGCAGGAGAAGGTGCGGACTTGTTTAGTCTGGGGACAGAAGGGGGTCCAGGAGAAGTGGGAGTGAGTCTGGAGCTGAGTCATACCTGAGCCTGGACCTGGGCAGCCATTTTGTCCTAAAGAGATAGTCCCTCCCTCCAGTCTTCAGGAAACCACTACAACCACACCCAGATTCCACCCTGAATGGTATAAAGGATTAAAAAAAAATCTGAATAGTCCCTGAGAGTCCACAGGACTGGCCTAAAGAGAGACCTTCATTTCCAGCAACAGGAAACTGAGAAACAGTATAGTATAGAAGAGTGGGATCTTGAGCTAGCCAAAGGAACAACACTTCACTTTTTCATCTTTATTTATTTATTTTTATTATTTTGTTATCTCTTTTTTAATTCTTTTTTCATTGTTTTCTTGTTTTTGTTTGTTTCCTTTCACATTATTTTTCCATCACTCTATTTTATCTTATTTTTATTTGCTACTTTTTATACTATTTTTGATATGATTTTTTTGGTAAATTTATTATTATTTTCCTCTAATTTTCTTTCTTCTTATCCACTCATCCCCCTTCAGCTTCCTCTATTCTGAATTGAGGTTCTCCCCATATTCATCCAATTCTTAACCTTATTTTCTGTATATAAGTTGAGCCTCTACAGAATCTGCCCACACCCTCTTTGCTGGGTGTTTGGTGTTTGTATTTTTTTGGTTTATCTATTGGTTCTATATTCTCTTTTTTCTTCCTTTTTTTCCTCTCTTATCATTTTTTTCTCTTTGATATCATTTGTGCTCTCTTTTCTCTCCCCTAATTCTCTCTGCTCAGGTGGTCACTTATATTGGGGTTATTGGTGTCATGAATACATTTGTGCTTTGTTACCTTTGTGTTGTGTCTTGTCAAGGTGAATTTTATCCTGTCTGGCCAAGGTGCTAGAGAGCGAGCCACATTACCAGACATCTGAGAGGAAACTCCATCCACAAATGGGTCAATAACACCCCAGACCCAAATACAGAGGCAGGAAGAAGGCAACAGTGAGGGAGAGAGTGTGAGTGGGTGAAGGAGCAAAAGAGGAGTGTGTGGTCAGGTAGTGTGTGTGTGTGTGCGTGTGTGTGTGTAGCAGGACCTTCAGGGGCAGGATAACCAGGCTTGTCTAATTAGGCAGCCTTTGCTACCATTGTAAACAGTACTGGGATGCCAGCTCATCCTCAGAGGCCTAGCATTTTTTGAAGGGGAGAGCAGCTGTAACTGGGAGCCCAGCTTCACCTCCACCCAGGGTGCACTCAGATAACACCTGGGACTCTATAGCCACCCCTTCCAGGGCCTGCTACCTCTGCTGTGGTCCCATCATCAGTGAGTCTCCAGCCACCCTGGGCTCAGGCTCCTGTGAGTTCTGAAGCACTCTCCCCCTCTGACTGGGTCAATGCTTTAGCCCAGGGCACTGAAACCACATGAGCAGCAGACACATAAGCAGTTTACTCCTGTCCAAGGAGCAGCAGCTGTGTGAGCGGCCCACTCCCCTGTCCGAGGAGCAGCAACCATGTGAGCAGCCCACCCCATCCGAGGAGCAGCAGCTGTGTGCAGCCCACACCCTGCACCTGTTCAAGGAGCATCAGCTGTGTGAGTGGCTCGCCCCCACCTGAGGAGCAGCAGCTATGTGAGCAGCCCACCCCAGTCCAAAGAGCAGCAGCCACATGAGCAGACCACCTACATCTGAGGAGCTGCAGCCCTGTGCAGTCCGCACTGGTCTGAGGAGCAGCCTGTACCTGTCCAATGAGCAGCAGCTGGGTGAGTAGCCCACCTCCATCTGAGGAGCAGCAACTGCACATGCAACTTACCCCCACCCATGGAGCAGCAGCTGCATAAGCAGCTTGTCCCCTGGCAAGGAGCAGCAGCTGCAAGAGCCGATTGCCTCTGTCTGAGGAACAGCAGTTGAGCAAGAAGCCCACATCCATACGAGAGCAGGAGCCCTGCAAGCAACCTGTCCCTGTCCAAGGAGCAGCAGCCTCACAAGCAGCCCACCCCACCTGAGGAAGAGCAGCAGTGTGCAGCCAGCCCCATCCAAAGAGCAGCAGCCACGTAAGTAGTCTGCCCTTGTTTGAGAAACAGCAACCATGTGAGCAGCCCACTCCCATCCAAGGAACAGCAGCTGTGCAACAGCTTCCCCCACCAGCCAGAGGAGACACTACTACTGTGAACAACACTCATCAAAGGAGCAACTTCCAACTGAGGAACAGCCACTACTGCAACCATCCAAGGAGCAACCACAACCCGAGGAGCCATTGCCACTCAAGGAGCAGCCCCTGCATGACTCAACATCTAGATCAGTAGGTGAGACCAAAAATGGGTAGACAAAGAAACCTCCAAAGGAAAGAAAAGAAGGAATCACTAGAAAAGCAGCTAAGTGAAACAGAGGCATGCAATATGTCAGAAAAAGAACTTAGAATAAGGGTCATACAGTTGATAAACTGGAAGGAGGAAAAAAATCAACAACTTATGTAAGAATCAGGAAGAAATGAATGAAAAAGCCAACAACTTATGAAGAATTAAGAAGAAATAAAGAGTGATAGAGCTGCAATAAAAAACACCATGGAAAGTTTCAACAGTAGACTAGGAGAAGTAGAGGACCCAATTAGCAAATTAGAAGACAGGGAAGCAAAACATACCCAAACTGAATTGCAATTAGAGAAAAAAATTAAAAGACAGGAGGAGAAGGGAGCTATGAGACAATATGAAATAAAGCAACATATGAGTAATAGGGGTGCCAGAGTAACAAGAAGAGGAACAAGGGTTAGAAAACATATTTGAAGAAATAATGTCAGAAAACTTCCCTGATATGGGGAAGAAAAAAGTCACCCAAGTACAGAGTCTCAAACAAGATGAACCCAAAAAGACCCACACCGAGACACATCATAATTACCATGGCAAATGTTCAGGACAAAGAGAGAATCTTAAAGGATGCAAGAGAAAAACAGAAAGTTACATACAAGGGATCTCCCATAAGATTATCAAATGATTTCTCAACAGAAACACATCAAGCCAAAAAAGAATGGAAGAAAATGTACAAAGTGATGTAAAGCAAGAAACTGAATCCAAGAATACTCTATCTAGCCAGGCTATCATTCAAAATTGAAGGGCAAATAAGGAACTTCACAGACAAAAAAGGCTAATGGAGTTTATCACTACAAAGCCAGCAATGCAAGAAATGCTAAAGGAGCTGGTGTAAAAAGAAGAAATAAAAAGGTATGAAGGAACACAGGCACAAAAAATAAAAATGGCTACAAACAAGTACCTTTCAATAATAACTTTAAACGTAAAGGTACTAAATGCTCCAATCAAAAGACATTGAATGGCTGAATGGATAAAAAACCATGACCCATATATATGCTGTCTACAAGAAATCTACCTCAGAACAAGGGACTCACACAGACTGAAAGTGGAGGGATGCAAAAATATCTTTCAGGCAAATGAAAATGAAAAAAACAAAACAAAACCTGGAGTAGCAATACTTATATCTGAAAAAATAGACCTTAAAGTGAAGGCCATAACAAGAGATAAGGAAGGCAACTTCATAATTCTAAAGGGATTGATACAACAAGAGGATATAACCCTAATAAACATATATGCACCCAATGCAGGAGCACCCAAATACATAAAAATATCCTGGAAGATATCAAGGAAGAGATAAACGACTATACAATCAGAGTAGGGGACTTTAATACACCACTTACATCACTGGGTAAATCCTATAGACAAAAAATCAGTAAAGAAACAGTAATCCTAAATGACTCATTAGATCAGATGGACTTAATTGACATCTTCAGAGCATTTTACCCCAAAGCCACGAAATATATGTTCTTCTCAAGTGCACAGGGGACATTTTCAAAAATAGACCACATATTGGGTTACAAGCAAAGTCTTCCCAAATTCAAGAATATTGAAATCATATCAAGCATTTTCTCAGACCACAATGGCATAATATTAGAAATAAATTACAGTAAAAACAATCCAAAAAATTCAAACACTTGGAAGCTGAATAGCATACTATTAAGCAATGATTGGGTTACCAAAGAGATTAATGAAGAAATTAAAAACATCCTGGAAAGTAATGACAATAAAAACACAACAATCATTGTGTATGGGACACAATGAAAGCAGTTCTGAGAGGGAAGTTTGCTCTACAGGCTTACCTCAAAAAACAAGAAAAAATGGTAATAAATCATCTAATTCTACAACTCAAAGAATTAGAAAGAGAGCAACAAGAAAAGCCCAGAGTGAGCATAAGGAAGGAGATAATAAAGATCAGAGCAGAAATGAATGACATAGAGACCAAAAACAGACAAACAAACAAATACACAAATAAAACAATATAAAAGATCAATGAAACCAAGAGCTGGCTCTTTGAAAGGATAAACAAGATTGATGAACCTCTAGCCAGGCTCACCAAGAAACAAAGAGAGAGGATCCAAATAAACAAAATCAGAAATGAAAGAGGCAAAATAACAACAGACCCCACAGAAATACAAAGGATTGTTAAAAAATACTATGAACAAGTCTATTCTAACAAATTAGACAACCTGGAGGAAATGGACATATTCCTAGAAAAATACAACCTTCCAAAACTCAATCAGGAATATTCTAAAAATCTCAATAGGTCAATAACTATGGAAAAAATTGAAACAGTCATCAAAAAACAAAAAACAAAAAACAAAACAAACAAAAAAAACTTCCAGCAAACAAAAGCCCAAGGCTAGACAGTTTCACAGGGGAGTTTAACCAAACATTTAAGGAAGAACTAAAACCTATCCTCCTCAGTCTACTTCAAAAAATTCAAGCTGAAGGAACACTTCCAATCTCATTCTATGAAGCAACATCACTCTAATACCAAAACCAGATAATGACAACCCAATGAAAGAGAACTATAGGCCAATATCACTCATGAACAGAGATGCCAAAATCCTCAAAAAAATTCTAGCAAATCGGATCCAGCAGCACATCAGAAAGATCATACACTATGACCAAGTAGGATTTATCCCAGGGATGCAAGAATGGTACAATATCTGCAAATCAATAAATGTGATACATCACATAAACAAATTGAGAGAAAAAACCCACATAGTCCTATCAAATGATACAGAAAAAGTATTTGACAAAATTCAACACCCATTTATTTATTTATTTTTTTATTATTACATAAAGCTTTACAAAGATTAGTACATATATCTCTTTTTCCCCTGCCCTTCCCCCCCGCCTCCCCTACCCCCCAGTGTGTTGTGTCCATTGGTTATGCTTAAATGCATACACAAAAGTCCCATGGCTGATCTGTTACTCACCCCCCGCAACGTCCCTGTCCTTGTTGCTGTAATTTGACAGTCTGTTTGATGTTGCTCTGCCTCTGTATCTATTTTTGTTCACCAGTTTATAATGGTTATTATTATCCATAGATGAGAGAGGACATGTGGTATTTTTCTTTCATTGACTGGCTTATTTCACTTAGCATTATGTTCTCCAGCTCCATCCATACTCCTGCAAATTCTAAGAACTCCTTCCTTTTTACAGCAGCATAGTATTCCATTGTGTAGATGTACCACAGTTTTCTAATCTATTCATCTGTTGATGGGAACTTAGGCTGTTTCCAAATTTTTGCTATGGTAAATTGTGCTGCTATGAACATAGGGATGCATATGTCCTTTCTGATTGGTGTTTCTTGTTTCTTAGGATATATTCCCAGAAGTGGGATCACAGGGTCAAAAGGGAGATCCATTTTTAATTTTTTGAGGAAACTCCGTATTGTTCTCCACAGTGGCTGCACCAGTCTGCAACACCCATTTTTGATAAAAACTGTCAGTAAGGTGGGAATAGAAGGATCATAACTCAACATAATAAAAGCCTTATATGACAAATCCACAGCCAACATCATACTCAAAGGGCAAAAACTAAAACCATTTTCCCTAAGAACAGGAACAAGACAGTAATGCCCATTCTTACCACTCCTGTTCAACATAGTACTGGAAGTACTAGACATTGCAATCAGACAAGAAGAAATAAAAGGTATCCAAATTGGAAAAGAAGATGTAAAACTGTCCTTATTCACAGATGACATGATACTATACATAGAAAACCTTAAAGACTCCATCAAAAAATTATTAGACTTCATAAATGAATTTGGCAATGTAGCAGGATACAAAATTAACACCAAGAAATCTATGGCATTTCTATACACCAGTAATGAACTTACAGAAAGAGAGACTAAAAAATCAATCCCATTTACCATCACACCAAAAAAATTAAGATACCTAGGAATAAACTTAACTAAGGAGATAAAAGACCTATACATGGAAAACTACAGGACACTGAAAAAAGAGATAGAAGAAGACATAAATGGAAGAACATACCATGTTCATGGATTGGTAGAATCAACATCATCAAAATGTCCATACTACTCAAAGCAATCTATAGATTCAATGCACTCCCCATTAAAATACCAACGGCATATTTCACAGACCTAGAACAAACTTTCCAAAAATTCATCTGGAATAAAAAAAGACCCTGAATAGCTGCAGCGATCCTAAGAAAGAAGAACAAAGTAAGTGGGATCTCAATACCACATATCAAGCTGTATTACAAAGCCACTGTTCTCACAACAGCGTGGTACTGGCACAAAAACAGACATACAGACCAATGGAATAAAATAGAGAACCCAGAAATTGACCCAAACCACTATGCTCAATTAAGCCAGACAAAGGAGGCATGAACATCCAATGGAGTCAAGACAGCCTCTTCAATAAGTGTGTTGAGAAAATTGGATAGATACATGCAAAAAATGAAACTAGACCACCAACTTACACAAAATAAACTCAAAATGAATAAAGGACTTAAACATAAGATGGGAAGCCATAAAAATACTAGAGGAATCCACAGGCAGCAAAATCTCAGACATATGCCAAAGCAATTTCTCCACTGAAACTGTTCCTAGGGCAATGGAAACTAAAGATCAAATAAACAAATGGGACTACATCAAAATAAAAAGCTTTTGCACAAAAAAGAAATCATCAACAACAATTACAACAACAACAACAACAACAACAACAATAACAACAACAACAAAAACAAGGAAGCCCACTGCATGGGAGAACATATTTTCAAATGTTATCACCAATAAGGGTTTAATCTCCAACATTTACAGGGAACTCATATAACTTAAAAAAAAGGAAGATAACCCAATCGAAAAATGGGCAATGGACCTAAATAGATGCTTTTCGAAAGAAGGCAGAAGAAAGGCCAAGAGATATATGAAAACATGCTCAAGTTATAGTCATCTGAGAGATGCAAATCAAAATGACAATGCAGTATCATGTCACACCTATCAGAATGGCTATTATCAACAAATCCACAAAGGACAAGTGCTGGTGAGGATGCTGGGGAAAAGGAACCCTCATGCACTGTTGGTGGGAATGTAGACTGGTGCAGCCACTGTGGAGAACAGTATGGAGTTTCCTCACAAAACTAAAAATGGAACTCCCATTTGAACCAGTGATCCCACTTCTAGGGATATATCCCAAGAAACTATAAACACCAATCAGAAAAGATATATGCATTCCTATTTTCATAGCAGCACAATTCACCATAGTTAAGATTTGGAAACAGCCTAAGTACCCATCAACAGATGAGTGGATTAAAAGACTGTGGTACATCTATGCGATGGAATACTATTCTGTGGTAAAAAAGGAGTTCTTACCATTTGCAACAGCATGGATGGAACTGGAGAGCATTATGCTAAGTGAAATAAGCCAGTCATAGAAAGATAAGTATCACATGATCTCACTCATTTATGGAATACTAGGGGCCTGGTGCACAAAAATTTGTGCACTCGGGGTGGAGGAAGTCCCTCAGCCTGGCCTGTGCCCTCTCACAGTCTGGGACCCCTCAGTGGATGTCCTATGATGGCCCCAGTCTGCCAGGCGCCTTTTGTGTGTGTGTGTGTGTGTGTGTGTGTGTGTGTGTGTGTGTGTCACCACTGGGGACCTGCCCCCAGCCGCATCTGAGGCTCGGAGCAGTCCTCCTGTGTGTGTCTACCTGCCGGGGGCCTGCCCCAGGCACACCATGGAGGCTTGGAGCAGGCACCCCCTCTATGTTGATCTCTCAGACTCTTGCCCTCCCCTGCATGTTGTTCTCTTTTT
>PVJC01021166.1:12577-28554 GCA_004026665.1 Murina feae | reverse complement strand
GGGCACCGGGGAGCGGGAAAGCAAGGCTGCAGGGGCCAGGGGCCTGCTTGGCAGATCCCCAGACTCCTTGGCGGCACCGGGAAGTGGGAAAGGAAGGCAGCAGGGGACCGGTGAGTGGGAAAGAGTCGGTGGCCTGCTTGGTGGCTCCCCAGGCCCTTTGGGGGCCACTGGGGAGTGGGAAAGCAAGCTCTTGGGGGCTGGAGTCCTGCTTGGCGGCTCCCCAGACTCCTTCCAGGGATCAGGGAGCAGGAAAAGGCTGGCCTGACCACGAGGCAGGGTTTTCCCTGCTTTCTGGTGGCTGGAGGAAGATGGGCAGTAGGCAAGCTTGGGAGGCAGGCTGCACCCAGCCCTGGCCACAGCTCAAAAAAGAGAACAACATGCAGGGGAGGGCAAGAGTCTGAGAGATCAACATAGAGGAGGTGCCTGCTCCAAGCCTCCACGGTGTGCCTGGGGGCAGGCCCCCAGCAGGTAGACACACACAGGAGAACTGCTCCGAGCCTCTGATGCGGCTGGGGGCAGGTCCCCAGTGGTCACACACACACACACACACACACACACACACAGAAGGCGCCTGGCAGACTGGGGCCATCATAGGATATCCACTGAGGGGTCCCAGACTGTGAGAGGGCACAGGCCGGGCTGAGGGACTCCCTCCACCCCGAGTGCACAAATTTTTGTGCACCGGGCCCCTAGTTAATAATAAAAGGAAAAGAGTGAAGGGAAGTCAGATATTGTAAGCATAATCACCTAAGAAGCTTCATGAGGAAGCTACAGCTTCATATAGCATTACTCCTCCCAGGGGATTAACACCTCTCCCTGCCCCCATTTGGTACTGGGTTGTGAGGAGAAGGGGAGATAGACACATGCAGAATAGAAGTTGGGGTGATGTAGGGAAGGTGCTTGTCTGCTAGCCTAGCCTGGGGAACATGGATTGGCTAAGGGGTGAACCCCAGCATAAGGAGGAGAAATCTTGAAAATTTCATTGGTTAAGCTCCTGGTTAAAACCCAGACAAAGGAGCTTTCCCTCTCATGTTTGCTCTTGCTCTCTCTTGCTCCATGACCCACACTTGCTTGTGTGCTCACCTGTTCTCTGTCCATAGCCAAGGGACCTTAAGAAATTGCAAGGTCCATGCCATGCAGACCCCACAGGCAATGGACTATAGCTGAGAACACAAGCTACATAAGCTAGCCAGATGCTGGACTGGACTGAACTTTAATATGGAGCAGAAACTATCAGTGGCCTTTATTCTGGCCCTGCTGAAGATAAGATTACTTCTTCCATGGCTGAGATGGTGGCCTCAGGAAATTCTTTTTCTGAAGTCAACCCAAGAACTCTACTCTCATCGAAAACAATGTGAGGTTGCTAAGCCCTGGGGAAACCTTACAGGGCATCCTTTACTTGTCTGTCTATAATTTAAGAACATACATCCTTCCTACGAAACTAGATGCCTTTTGTCATGCATTGCATCTCTTGGAAACATAACTCAAAAATTCTTTTAACTGCATGCTGAGTGAGCTTGTCCTCAAGGCAAGCATGATGAACAAGAAGCATGACCATGGAACAAGAGTAGGAAACAAAATTATAAAAGAGAAATAGAGAGAACTAAAAAAAAAAAAAAAGGAAAAAGGAAAAACCCTGACATTTCCTTAGGGCAAGGCTCTGACAAAGGGCCCAGTATACAAAGGATAGTGCCCAAAAAGGCCATGGTTTGTATCAATAATCACCAAAAACTAATGGACTCCAACCAGGCAAATAGGAACACAGAAATGGTTTAGAGAAGCAGGTGAGACCTGAAATAATGTCTATAACAGGATTCTGGTAGCAGGCTATCTAGCCATTCAAAAGATAGCAAATGGATAATGGCTATACCAGGAACAAAACATAGCTTCTTATGCTATGGCAGTACCAAAAGCTAATCAACATGTTAGAGTCCTTGTTAGGTAAGCAGTTCTTTTTAGGTATAAAACTCAACTCCTAGAGAAATGTAGTATTTACCAGTACATGAAGGCAGAATTGAGCCAACTGATGACACCTCTATGGAAGATATTGACTGAGTAGACAGGTAGGTCCAAGAAATTCATTGTAGACCTATAAAATCCTGAATGAATAATATGAAAATATTTCTAGACCCTACCACATTGGTGAGATCAAAATAACACATGTGTTCCTGGTATTCATCAACATGAGCTCAGAAGTTACATCTTCATAAAGAGCAGAAGAAAACATAGCTGAGTAGGAATAGGAAAGACGGAAATTGCCACTAGCCCACATTATAACAAAACTTTTCCTTGTTCTAGGTCAGAAGACCTTTCTTATCACAAACCTACATCCAGAAGAAGAGAGAAAGTGATAGAAAAAGAGGAAAGTAAGAAATTCAAGGTGTCCATCTTCTCTATATTTTTTCTTTTCCGTTATAGATTTTTTTCCTAGGTGAACTTAGTTTAGCCATTTGGTTAATATCCCTGGATATATCCATATCATTCCAGACTTTTACTAGTAATGTTTCTAAGTTATATTGTATCTGTTTCTCTTGTTAACATACTGTTTTTATTAAAAAATGTTAATAATCAAAAACTTTTAGTTCACAGCATTCATACTAAACTAAGCAGCACAGTTCTCTTTAAAATGAAAATGAATTAAATATTATCTTTATTTTGTGAAAAAGGTTCACAAATTTGGGACCATCTCTGACTCTTGAGACCTTAGCAATAGAACTTTAAGTTAGCTGGGGAGTATTTGTCATCAGTTGTCACCATCTTTCTGGATACTTCTCATTTCAATCCTACTCCTCGCGATTCTTTATCTCTGCTCTATTTTACTTCTATTATTTCATTTCCACCCCTTATACTTTGTCATTTGTTTTCTACATTTTGACCCTTCAAGATTTTAACAAATATTCTCACTCCATTCCTCCCCTCCATGGCTCACTCAAATATATTAGTTCATCCAATGTTGAGCGCCTCATAATTAATATGTTGAAGCCCTAACCCCATAATGGCTATATTTGAAGTAAAAATGTATTTGAGGTGAAATGAGTTCATAAGGATGGGGCCCTGATCCAACAGGATCAATGCCCTTTAAAAAGAGACAAGAGTGAGTTCTCACTCTCTCTCTCTGCATACACACACAGAAGAAAGAACATTTGGGAACAAAGGAGTTGTCTTTAAGCCAGAAAGGGAGTTCTCCTTAGAAACTGACCCTGCCAGAACTTGATCCAGGATGCCTATCCTAGAAAATCATGAGAAAACAGATTCCTGGTATTTATCTCATCCAGTCTGTGGTATTGTTTTATGGCAGCCTGGAATTGCCTTAAAACATCACACTTAGATTTCTCACTACCATCCCATAATTTTCCCAATATGGTTCTCTTAAGCAAAATATGGAAAAGGGAAGTGGGCTCACAGACAAAACACAACTCATAATATCAGAAACCATCAAATTACATGTATTTTCTTTTCTTAAAAAAGTTTAGTTATTTATTCATTGGGTTGTATGTATTTTCTTTGTTACTAAAAGATGTCAGATGTTTCGGAGAAAGCAATGCAAAGATCTCTAGTTAAAAAGTGAGAGTTTTCCCTCCTCCTTCAACATTGCAATCAGGAGTTAACACTGTTAATAGTGTGACTTTTATCTTTCTGGACATATTTTTGAAAGTCAAGAGTTAAGAAATCAAGTGAATTTTAATAGTTTTCTAATTTGTACATTTATAGGAGTTATCAGGAATTCTATTTTACAACAAAGACTGTTGCGACTCATCTTTAGAAATTCTAATTCAGTAGATCTGGGGTGTGATCTAAAAACCTGTATTTCAACTATCCAGTAGTTCTGATTTTCAATTCTGATACCACATCTGGTCAAGCACTAATTGAAATATGATAGCTATGGGTTCTATGTTTTTATTAACATTACTACATATTTAATATTGTTCAGTTACTACATTTTCACCCTTTCTTAAAAAATCTTCTTATTTAATGAGTTTCATAATATATTATTTGTGTAACAGTCTCTAAACATTTATGATTCCCTTCAGAAAAACAGAAAATCATATTCTAATTGAGCTGTGAACTTGGATGCAAGCCTACTAGAACTCAAAGGAAAAGGTGTTTCTCTGTTTTATTTTCCTTTTTATTAGTTTACAGTCACCAATTACCCATTTATTCCCAAGTTTTATGGTTGAACTAATTTGATCCCATAATCTCAAGGCATTCATAAAGACAGAGAGATTAGGCAAACAAAAGACAGCCAAATGTGTTTTCCCCTCACCCCCATCTGATGAAATTTAAACTAGAGCAACTGGAGTTTATTGTAAACTGCCAATGTTAAAGAAAAAAATGCACTAGAAATTCACTTTATTGTGGAGGAATAGATAAATAGGAAGCACTCTGCTCCCTTGTAGTCACCATTGATACCTTTAAAGCAATTTAAAAATAGTCTATTAACAACTACAGGTGATTTGTAATGTGAGTTGAACATTGTTGTCATTGGGGTCAGTCAAGATAGATTTTCATTCAATTATCTATGCATCTTACCTCTCCAAGGATTCTTGAAGGAGTCATCTGTACCAAACTTTTCAGTGATTTTCTTTTACTTGAAGTTTATTAGCTCAATGGCAGACTGATATATTGCACTTAAATTACACTCAAATGTCATCTCTTTAAAAATCTACTAACACAGCCTTACACTATGGAGTTAAATTCAATCATTCAATTTAGCTTTTGATTCTTTAGAGAAATTACTTTCCTTTATCAAATTCAAGCTGCAAGGCTGCCAGAAAAGGTGTTAATCATGTGAGTTGCTACCATTAATGTAAGTTTGTTTTTATCCAGTTTTCTGCTCAATTTCCTTTGCATCATTTATTTTTTAGTAAGAGTCTTTCACTGTATAAATACTCCTGAAGAGAAATATATGTGCATTAGGAAACATACTAAACAATCAATAAATATTTATTGAATATCTACCATGTTCCTGAAGAAGACCTGTGCCCTTGATCATCTTATTGGCAAAATATGATTTGCATACATAAAATGATTAGAGAGCCATAAAATAATGTGTTAAATTTTGTGATTTGAAGAATTATATACAGCCCTAACTGGTTTGACTCAGTAGATAGGGCATCGGCCTGTGGACTGAAAGGTCCCAGGTTCAATTCTGGTCAAGGGCATGTACCTTGGTTGCCGGCACATCCCCAGTAGGAGGTGTGCAGGAGGCAGCTGATCGATGTTTCTCTCTCATTGATGTTTCTAACTCTCTATCCCTCTCCCTTCCTCTCTGCAAAAAATCAATAAAATATATTTTTTTAAAAAGAATTACATGCAATACAAGGAGATGAGAGAATTTAAGCTGGGCTCTAGAAAAGAAGAAAGGTTTTGGAGGAAGAAGAGAAAAATGGAAACTATTGCAAAGACTGAAAATGGAATGAGTGCAGAAGGTGGGCTCAGAAGCAAGGTGTGAGGTCAATGTGACACAGAGTGATAGGCCAGCCAGCCCAGACTAGAAGCTTTATATCAGAAACAGTAGGAAAGGTAGACTGGCTAAAACAGAAATAGCATTCATTAGACTGTCCTGCTCTGAAACAAACAGAAGAAGAAAGACTATCTCTGATCTCTGAAAGGGTACATTCCTTAGGGAAAGATAATATTTTAAGAAGAATATTCCATCCTTGCTTCTCCAAGTCATTTGCCTACAGATTTTTTTTCTGCACTTATATTTGATTAATTTCCCTCCATCACTTGATTGGCAAAGTACCAGAGAAGAATTTAAACTCCACTTTGTTTAAGCTTGTTTCCCCTTTTTCTTTTTAGGGTCGGAAGTGATGGATTCAACTCAATATAATCAGTCACTGACTAGACATTATAATAGCCAGACATTTGTTATGCTCCAAATTCTGCATTGTTTTGAATACAGAATAACTCCCTGTGAGAATTATAAACTGGAATTCTAACAAAGAGAAAATTAAGAATATCTCAAGCATACTGTCAATGAATTTACAATGCAAAAAGTATAATATTTTAAAATTTGGGAGATGACCATCAATTTCTCCTTACTTAGGAAGTAGGAAAAATCTCTTCCTGCCAATTCTTTTTTCACTGTCCTCTTTTTGAAAGTAAGTTTTGATTTTTTGTTCTTACTTTCGCTGTTCTATTTTCTGTCTTGGTGCCAGGTAGGAGGTTTGCAGAGACCCTTGACAGTGATGCATAGTCTAGTTAATCCTCACATTTGGCTCTGTGGCCTCCCTAAGAATCCCAGTCACCCCATCACCCCCATTCTCACGCTCCTTCACACTCTCTCTTGTACTGTTCTCAGTACATGTACGTGTTAGGTAGAAGTGCTGGTTGCCAATTTAAACTATTTATTGTCCTCACTGATTCAGCTGCTGCTGGATTTCTGAACATAATCTGCCAATAACTTCCATGCAACACATGCTCGCTGCAGTTTTCACTCCGGTTGCCAGTTGCTGAACTCTTTGTACACATTCACAATTCATTGTATGACCCCTTCGTGCTATTCCTGGCATCTGCCCCGACTGCTGGATTTTCCTGTATGGAGAGGTTCAGCAATTCTCTTTAAAAACTCTCTGCCCAGTGGGAGGTGCTATTATTTTACTTTATTTGGGGAAATTGGCTATTCCCCCAGGAAATCAAACAAAACCCTTGTCTTTTATACTTCCTCATTTTCTCACTCTGACTAGAGTCAAAAGGTATTTCACCCACAGGCTATGAGCATAGCAGGAACATTTATTTGTTTATTTTATTTAAGCTCCAGTCTTTCCACTAAATGTGGGTATAAAATCCAACTTCACAGAGTGTAGAGCTAGCTAATAGCTAATGTTGCCTGAGCACCTAAGTGCCAAACAATATGCTAATGATTCACATGATTTCTTCCAATTAATTTCCATAGCAAACCTATGAAATTGGCGCTATGATCCTCCTTATTTAGTAAGTAAAATGAAGTTGTAAAAGCTAAATGAATTTTACCAAGTTAACAAAATCTGACTTTAAATATAAGTAGGTATAGGTAGTAAAGAGACTACCAGATGCCAATTCATTTACTTATAGCTTACATTGCCTCTCAGACCATCAATGACATGAAGAAAGAATCAGTTTAGAATGAGATCATGGTCCCCTTCTCCAGCACCATTATTGTTAAAAACAAACAAGCAAACAAACAAACAAACAGGAAACATTATGAGTGCCTAGGGCAAGATTAAATAATTTACTTCATATTATGCATATATATTAATTAAAATACGTAAAACGAGAACCAAGTTATTGTTACAAACAGGACCAAGCTTCCTTCAAATATAGCAGAAGTTCATTACTCACTTAACAGTCCAGAGGAAAGAGTTTCGGTCAGCTGCTTGGATCTCTCAGTCTGTTACTCAGGGACCCAGACTGACAGGGCTTAGTCATTTATGACAACAGGGTTTTCAATGTACCTCTTGTCACCTTTGCATACCAACATTCCACGACAACAACAACAAAAATGAGAAAGGACATGAGGGGCATGTCTAGAAGCTTCTATATCCAACCTCAGAAATGGCACACATAACTTCTACTCATACCGAAGAGCTGTGGAACCATGGCAAGAGCATGGTCTCCAAACCTAAACATAAGGAAAGTGAGGAAACACTGTGTAGCTGGCTAGCTGTAAGTCCAGACCTTCAGTTAAAAGGAGAGAAAGGAGTAGATTCTCAGGGACAGATAGCCATCTTCACAGTCTACCTCTCTGACAATCACACATCTGTATCTAGGTGCGGTAGACCCATTCCCTTCCCAAGGAGACAATTCAAAGTCTTATCTAGTTGTTGCATCCAATTCCAAGTCCCATACCTCTGGAATGTGAACTTTATCTGCCAGGGCTACATCCCCCTCCCCCCTGCCCCTTCCATAGCACAGAAACCGAAGGTGACTCTGCTTGAGTCCCAGTCATTATATGTTGATGGAGCCGGATAACCATAATAAAAATTCCTATGAAAAAGGAGAAGAATGTGTAGGGAAACAGAAACTCTTTCATTACTAGTAGGAATGCAAAGTGGTAAGGCCATTTTAAAGACAGTTTTTTTTTTTTCAAAAGTAAACATCTTCCTACCATATGATCTAGCAAATGATTTGAAAACTTATGTCTACATTAAAACCTGCACATGAATAATTCATACTTGCCTAAACCTGAAAGCGGACAAGATGTCCTTCAAAAGGAGAGTGAATAGCAAACTGCCACTCATCTATACAACTGGAACATTATCCCGTGATTTTGAAAAAAGGAACTATACAGCCATGAAAAGACATGAAGAACCCTCAAATGCAGACTGCTAAGTGAAAGAAGCCAATCTGAAAAGGCTGCACTCTGTGTGACTAACTACAAGACATTCCGGAAAAGGCAAACTTATAAGAAAATCAGTGGTTACCAGGGGCTGGGGCAGGGCAGGGGGGTGGGTGGTGGCCTGAGGCGGAAGGGAGAGATGAATAAGTGGAGGACGGGGAATTCTTATTGCAGTGAAACTATTCTGTATTATATCATAATGATGGATAGATGTCATTACAGATTTGTCAAAACCCATAGAATATATAACACAAAGAGCAAGCCCTAAGGTAAAGTATTGAATCTAGTTAATAATGTATCTATCTTGGCTCATCAATTGTAAAAGATGTACTACACTAATGGAAGATATTAATAATAGGGGAAACTGTGGGTTTGGGAGTTGAAGTGAGGGGGAATATGGGAACCATCTACATTTTCCACTCAATTTTTCTGTAAACCTCAAATTGATGGGGGGAAAAAAAGAAATCTTATTTTTAAGGGAAGACCAGCAAAAATACAGCAATGATAATATTTGAAATTATATATTCCTGCTGGGTGGGCATTTTGTAAGACCCTGTCCTGGTATTGGATGACATCCCAGACAGGCGTGATTCTCATTTCTGGGTGAGGCTTCAGTGTCCAACATACTCAAGGCCCCTGGGTTTGCCCTTTGAGAGGTTGCTCCTTCTCTGCCATCCTCCGTGGCACATCGGTAATGAACACTGAGTGTACGCCCTTCTTACAGGTCAAGGAGTCAAAAGCTTTCTCAGGTGAGGCTTATAGTTTTTTTAGCAGTACAATCCCGGCAAAGACTATGTAAGTTTGCCCTGACTGGTTTAGCTCAGTGGATAGAGCATCAGCCTGCAGATTGTAGGTTCCCGGGTTCAATTCTAGTCCGGGGTACATGTCCGGGTTGTAGGCTCGATACCCAGTAGGAGGCATGTAGGACGCAGGTAATCGATGGTTCTCTCTCATCATTGGTGTTTCTCTCTCTCCCTCTCCCTCTCCTTCTCTCTCTCCCTCTCTGAAATCAATAAAAATATATATTTTTTAAAAAACTAAGTACATTTTTAGATAACTTATTTCTTGTCCCTTCCAAGTACCAGTGGTTATATTCAAAATAATTTCCTAGACATAATTCTTTAGTCTGCTCCTTTTTTTTTTAAGTACCCTGAGGAGTGTGGGTGTATGTGCATGTGTGTGTGTGTACATACACAAGCACACACACATACCTATGTATAAATATAACGGACAGCAGCTACCTTGAGTTGGGTGGGAAGAGATGAGATTTTTGCTGGAAGGTTAAGTACCTCACTTGAACTTAGACATCTTATTGGGCCTTTGCATTTGAAGCCTTTTTAAGTCTCATTTCCTGTTTGGGTTTTAGAAGCAGTTGGTTTTCCAACCCTGTGAAGCCTGTGAATTCTCTCCCTCCCCTTCCATCTCTGCGCAAGCAAGCCAATTCTTGCAATACAGTGCCTTACTTGAAGCAATGAATAGCAGCCAAAACGTATAAACATTCCAGCTCTTTTCCAACCACTGCACCTAAAACTATATGAGAATGTAGTCCACATTCCAAGTCTTAGTTGGAGATAGTTTTAATAAATGTCAATGTTTTGCCATGATATCATGTATTTCTCCAACTTTTCAGCCTGTGATACCACTGCCCAAACATTACTTTCTGGATTGGTTACAACCTGAAAATTGGTTGAAACAAACACTAAAAATTCAGTTTAAAAATATGTCTTTCTCACATAAAAGGGATTGCAGGCCAACTCTGGCTTTTCTCCATGCAGCCATTCAGGCATTAATCTGATGCTGACTCTGTCACTTAAATCATATGCAAGGTCCAAGGTCTCTCTGGTTACCATCATGCCAGTGAGGCAGAAGGAGAAAAGAGCAGGGCAAATGCTCAGGGGGCTTATAGGCCAGGCCTGGGAGTAGGTCACATCACTTCTACTCACATTCCACCAGAGATAACTCAGTCATATGGCAATGTCTAACTGCAAAAATGCTGGGGAATGGAGTGTAGCTGGCCACCCATTTGCTCAACATTTCAATTCCAACACTAAAGGGGAGAACGTATGTTAATAAGCAACAATGTTTCTCAAATCCTACTAGGCCTTAGATCCACCCCAACCTATTTGCATGTGATAGTGACTGACTTACACCCCATCATCACACAGGAGGGTGCCAATCTGCATTCACCACTAGGCACCCACAGTCCTTCTGTCAGGGCAAGACAAAGCAATACCTCTTCCACTTGGCTTAAAGCGAACCATACCCATTTCCCATCACTCACACGTGACCTTTTATATTAGCCTTTGCTTCTAATGAAGGTTGTAGGTGGGAAGGTTCAGGAACAGGCAAACACATCACAGCAGATTAATATGTCCATCCTGTGGAGAATAATCATGTGGAGAATCAACAGCCAATTCCTTGTTGCACTTGCAGCCCTATACTTTAAACCTGGTCCTCCTTCAAGCAGCAAGGATTAGACTTGGATTTCATTTTGCCATCTTCTTTCTCAAGGCCCCACACCTCTGGGGAAAACAAAAATCCATTTACTGGCACAGTGTCATCTCAATCCAGAAAAAGAGATAAAATGTTTATTTTTCAAAGCAGTGAGATTTCAGTATATCATCATCATCACTAACATTAAGTCACCTTCCAGGTGTGAGACACAAGTCAAAGAGGTTTCCTTGTCCTGTGTTACCTTAATCCTCCCAGATATTATTGTCCCCATTCTACTGGAGAGGAAACGGGTTGAGAGAAGATCACTAAGCACAAGCTGAGACAAAACCATACATTGACAAAGGGGCACAGTCCAAAATGTTTTCACTTGGATGAACAATTACATCACATTTTTTCTCTAAGACCAATGTGTAACTTGTAAGTAGTTCTTGCTTTACTTTTGTGCAATGAAAGACCCAGTCAGGAGGTTTACCCAGACTGCAGGAACAGGCAGCTTCAAAGCAGTATTCATATCTTTACCCATTACAGAAGTTTCCTGTAGCCTTTACATGAGAGTTTTTATAGCTTCTACCTACCCAGATTGCAGAACACACTGTTCTGAAACCTTGCAAGCGTGCAGCATTGCTCAGAAGCGATCGGAGCCTGACTCTACTTAATATTTGAGTCATCTAAAGTGACTTGTTCTAATTCCGCACTTATCAAGCAACTTTCTGATTATTAATTGGCTTCCCATTTGATTCTACAACAGGGGAAAATGTGATCTAAAGGATTTAGAGTATTTATGGTTGCAGTAATTCCGTATGGCAAAATTAATAAGTGGCTTAAATTATAGAGTGAGTTCTCATGCCCATTGCGAAGAGAGAAAACTGCTCTGATCATGCAAACTCAGGTGCTCTCACCAAGTAATAATTAAATTTATAATTGAAAATTAATAATTTGATATTCTTGGATCGAGGAAAGAGAATTGAACACAGAAACCAGAAGCCCTCACTGGCCATATTGTTTTGGTTCAAAGATACAAGGCTAAGAGTAAAATAAGAGGGGTGGAAAAAACAGAAAAAGAAAAGCAATGAGAAGGCTGGAAATTAAATTGTACAAAATTCAGGTTTCAATCAGATGGTGATAAGGAGGAACTATAGGATTTTTTAAAAATATGTTTTATTGATTTTTTACAGAGAGGAAGGGAGAGGGATATGAAGTTAGAAACATTGAAGAGAGAGAAGCATTGATCAGCTGCCTCCTGCACACTCCCTGCTGGGGATGTGCCCGCAATCAAGGTACATGCTCCTGACTGGAATCAAACCCGGGACCCCTGAGTCCGCAGGCCGACACTGTAGCCACTGACCCAACAGGTCAGGGCGGAACTATAGGATTTTAAGGAAGATGGGGACTTGGCCATTTCAAGAAAGTATATTTTATAATTTTACACCACAAAGAGAAAATTTTTTAAAGATAATCCACAACAAATTAATTTGACATTTCCTGCATGATGTTATTCAGACTCAGGCTCTAAGAAGAATGAAGAAATTGAATTTGTCTGAAATCAATGCGAAGGTAAAAACTCAAGAAGCAAAGGCTAATATGAGAGTTCATGCTTGAAAGCTATGGGAACTGGATATGCTTTTAACAGGGATAAAAAAGTCAAGTGAAAAGAAACAAGTTTTTGTTTTCTGCAAAGCTGAGTCTCCCTCTGTTCAGATATGGATAGAACTGATTCTGACAGATGCTGATGAACACCCATCTACATCTGGTGCTGTACTAGGTGCTGGATAAAATATGAGAAACATGTAAGTGGTTCCTGTCTAGATGATACTTTAAATATTGCTGAATAGATATATCAATCATTTCTCAACAAGACTGTATAAATGTGTAGTAATGATTGCAAGCTTGGCTGCATCTGGCTCGAGTTCTTACAGCCATTGTAATACATGGAGCGCCAAAGAGGCAGCACCAGGGCAAGTGCAAGCCAGATGGGCCCTGGACGACTCTGTGGTCGCTGAGGAAAGTAAGAAGACGTGGGTATAGGAGGTGCTGAGAAGCCCGTGGCAAGCTGTCATCATATGTTTTCTTTATGCAAACTTGCGGGGAGGAGCACAGGAAGAAGTTCCCAGATGCTTCAGGCCACGCCACCGGGTTTTCTAAGAAGCGCTCAGAGAGGCGGAAGGCTTCCCCGCAGAGAGAAAGGAAGACGTGAAGACAGAAGACATGGCAAAGGCAGACAAGGCCCACTTGAAAGAGAAATGAAAACTTGTGTCCCTCCTAAAGGGGAAACAAAAAAGAAATGTATAAGTGCTGGTGAGGATGCGGAGAAAAAGGAACCCTCCTGCACTGCTGGTGGGAATGCAGACTGGCACACCCACTGTGGAAAACAGTATAGGTTCCTCATAAAATTAAAAATGGATCTCCCATTTGACCCAATAATCTCACTCCTAGGACTATATCCCAAGAAACTAGAAACACCAGTCAGAAAGGAAAATGCACCCCTATGTTCACAGCAGCACAATTCACCATAGCTAAGATTTGGAAACAGCCTAAGTGCCCATTAGCAAATGAGTGGATTAGGAACCTGTGGTACATCTACACAATGGAATACTACACTGCTATAAAAAAGAAGAAACTTTTACTATTTGCAACAGCATGGATGGAACTGGAGAGCATTATGCTAAGTGAAATAAGCCAGTCAGAGAAAGATAAATATCACATGATCTCACTCATATGTGGGATATAATGATCAGCATAATTTGATGAACAAGAATAGATCCATCTAGAGACAAATGGTAGGGGAGAGGGGGTTAGAGAGCAACTGAAGGACTTGCATGCATGCATATTAGCATAACCAATGGGCACAGACACTGGGGCGGTGGGGGCTTGGCGTGGTGGGAATGGCTGGGGTGGGGGGAGTCATTTGGGGGAAAAGGAGACATATGTAAAACTTGAGACAATAAAAAAAATCCAAACAAAAAGAAATGTAAGGATCCCAATGCACTTCAGCAGCCTTCTTTGGCCTTTCCCTTGTTTTGTTCTGAGTATGCTCAAAACTCAAAGGAGAGCATCCCCGCCTGGCCACCGGCAATGGCGCAAAGAAGCTAAGGACATGTGGAGTCGCACAGCTGCAGGGGACAGGTGCCTGATGGGAAGAAGGCAAAGCTGAAGGAGAAATACAGAAAGGCAGTTGCTGGGTATTAAGTTAAAGGAAAGCCTGATATGGGGAAAAAAAAAAGTGCCAGCAAGGCTGATAAAAGCAAGAAAAAGAAGGAGGAGGAGGAAGACGAGGAAGTTGAAAAGGAGGAGGAGGAGGATAAGGAAGATAAAGAAGATGAAAATGAAGATGAGGATGATGATTCTAGAGCAGTTTTTTTCTACGTATACAGCATTTAACCCCCCTATACACAACTCACTCCTTTTAAAGAAAAATACTGAACTGTCAGGTTGTGTAAGATTTGCTTTTAAACTGTACAGTGTCTTTTCTTATATAGTTAACACACTACCGAATGTGTCTTTTGATAGTCCTTTGCTGGTGGTATTTTTCATAGCTGCCAACCTTGCCTGCTATATAGTATGGGGGCTGTAAATTGGCTTGGAAATTTAAAGCAGGTTTTTGTTGGTGCACAGCACAAATTAGATATATATGGAGATGGCAGGCTTTTGTTTTTTTTATCTTCAGTTGTGTCTGATGCAGCTTATACAAAATAATTGTTGTTCTATTGATTGACTACCACACTGTAATTGCAAACAATCAAACAAAAACATTGTAGCTGTTTTGTTGACATTCTGAATGCTTCTAAGTAAATGCAATCTTTTTATTAAAAAAATAGATTGCAAGCTCATTAGATATTCAGAAAAGAGTGACAACAAGCCACACTAGAATTGAGAGAGAAATTCTTCAAGGCAAGAACATTAGATATGAGGACTTCAAGAAAGCTTTTAGGCATCAACATCACAAAACAAAAGAAGCCAAATCTTATAGCAGCTACAGGAGAAAGCTTTGGGATCACAGCCCTGACTCTCTACCCAATATTAAGTATACATAATCTAATCTCATAAAAGCATAATATTGAAATTGACCGTTTCTACGGGATGCCTAAGCCATGCCTACCAGCCAATCACAGTGGCTGTATGCAAATTAACCCAGCCAAGATGGAGGCCAGCAGCCCTGGAGGGTGCAGTGCAGGTGTCAGGGTGAGCAGAGTGTACGGGGCAGGTGACGGGCCGGGGTGTGTGTGGGTGGGCAGGGCACCATGTGCGAGTGGTGGGTGGTGTGTGGGGGGTGGGTGGGGCGCTATGAGTGGGGGGCAGGCCACCAATTGGGCGGGTACAGGCCAGGCTGAGGGACCCCCGAGTGCACAATATATTGTGCACCAGGCTCCTAGTTTTATATAAAAGTCTTATCTATATATATAAAATCCTAATATGCAAATAGACCGAATGGCAGAACAACTAAACAACTGAACAGCTGAATAACCAGCCATTGAGACATATGCTGACTACCAGGGGGCACACATAAAACATGGCAGGTATCAGCATCAGACCGCAGAACTTAGAACATGGCAGGCATTGGGTTGGTGGAGCAGGTGAGCAGGGGCACCAGACCAAGGCAGGGCTGCTGGTCACTGTCATTGAGGCAAGCCTCTGGTGGTTGCTGAAATTCTTTATTCCTGTGTGCCACAGTCCCACAGGGTGCTCACACCTGCTGCCAGTGCTGGCCCCACTTGCACCCACTGCCAGTGCAAGAGCCACTGCTCACACCTGCTGCTGGTGCCCAGTACCAGTCCTGATTGCTTGGCACTGTCAGCAGATGTGAGTGGCAGCTGCTGGCCCCAATCACCCCTCAGGTCTTCTCTATCTCCCCTGTTTCTGAAGGGTAATCAGGGCAGCAGCCACCACTTGCATCCACTGACAGTGCCAGCCCTGCTCTCACAGCTGCTGGTGCCAGCCCCAATTGCTCCCCTCATCCAGGCTGACCAGGCACACCAGCAGGTGGACATCCCCAGAGGGGTCCCAGACTGCGAGAGGGCACAGGTCGGGCTGATGGACCTCCCGAGTGCACAAATTTTTGTGCACCGGGCCCCTAGTATTTATTATAATATAACATACAGGGTAGGGCAAAAACAGGTTTACATTTGTATGTGAAACAGTTTATTCTTGTATTATTTATTAACTAGGGGCCCGGTGCACAAAAATTTGTGCACTGGGGGGGGGGGGG
>PVJC01021166.1:0-12477 GCA_004026665.1 Murina feae | reverse complement strand
CTGGCCACAGCTCACACTGACCCTCCGGGCCATCCACCTGGGAAGCGATTGGGTGGCTGTGGCACAGGCAGGGAGGTTTCAGGCCTCCCTGCCTGTGCCCCTGGCCACCAGATGGCCTCCCAGGGCCGACCGGCTGATCCTGCCCCCGGAGGCTTCCCCCTGGGAAGGCATTGGCCCACTCAGGGTGCTGGATGCCTTCCCAGGATGGGCGCTCCCAAGATGGTGGATGCCACAGCCCCAGAGAAGCCACACACCCGGCTGCAGCTTCCACCATCTTGGCTAGGCTAATTTGCATATAGTCGCTTTGATTGGCTGGTGGGCGTGGCTTAGGCATCCCAAAGAAATGGTTAATTTTAATATCACGCTTTTATTAGTTAAGATTATTATATTATCTTCCATATGAACAATTGTAAACTTATGTTTGCCCCACCCTTTATATACCCTCTTATTTATGTATGTAGAGACTCCTCAAAATCATTGTGAATCAAAAAGTATATCTAAGAAGTAAGGATAAGTGACTAGAGATTCCAACAGATATTCTCTAGTGACCATCAATTATTACAAAATTTGAGGATGGTTATACTGAGTGCCAAATTTCCTAAAACACACACACGCGCCTTTAGAAAATAAAATTTAAAAGCTGGAGCACTTGTGGTACAGTAGCAGTCCTCCCCAGTATATTTCAATTTTCGGCCAAGATGGTTTCAATAAAATCTTAACATTTTTAATTGGTTTCCAACATCTAAAAATCAGAATGGATTGGCTAAAACTTAATATTCCCAGCTTGCATATTTTTAAAAAATCTGAAAACACTGTATCTGCATTCCAACATGTGACCAATTTATCCTTTCATTTACCAAATATTCACAGAGCTCTGTCTATGATGCCAAACAGAGCACTGTTCTAGTTACTGGAAATATATCAGAGAACAACAGGGATGAAAGGGAATAAAGAAAAGTAAAGAAAAGATTCCATAATTTCACAGAGACTATATCAGTAGACTCTATCTACTTGAGCTAAGCAGCCACTGCCTCCAGGGCCCTGCAACTCCCATGGCTTCAAATTGGAGACAGAGAAACAGAGATAATGTAAAAAAGTAAATTTTTAAAAAAATTAACTCATGCCCCTTTTTATGAAATAAAAATGGAATACTGGTATCCCCATTTTAAAATCTTTTCAATTATTTATAGTTCTTGTCTGGTGTGTGGGACTCCTAGCTTTGGGAATTACAGGATTCACTGATTCAAGATCTCCTACCTCTTATCTCTTAGAGACCTAGCCAAATTTGGATCTGAACCTTAATTTTTGAGTCTGTCACAGTTTAAAACCTTCCCAGCAATTTCTGCTAGTTACTACAACTTATGTGGTCATGGTTTTCTCTTCTCCGCTATGTCACATCTTTAAAAGTCCGACCTCTTGCCTTGAGACACCCAAGAACAATGCAATCTCTTAACCAATTTCCACATAATATCCCTTCACATTAAGCATATCATGACTTCAGCAGGCTTCATTCATGATTTGGAGGAGAGGGCAGGCATCAGAGGAGATCTGTAGCTCCTGGCATCAAGGACCGTGCCCAGCTTCCCAGAACTTCAGTGGAAGCCTCAGCACCCCCATCAACCATGTCTTCCAAGTGCGGCACTCAGAGTTTCATAGAGGACCCACTGGGGTGGGTTCCATAGTAGTTAACACACTTAGTGTTGTGTCTTCCATTGCTGTGTCAACACTCCTTATTTCATCTCCCTAATTCTTCACATTGGACAACTAGAATCACTTCCCAATCACTAATTACACCCAAGGGGTTGTGTCTCAGATTCTTGTGTTTACTATTTTTGTTCTTTATGTCTCTCTCTCTCTCTCTCTCTCTCTCTCTCTCTCTCTCTCTCTCTCTCCCTCTGTCTCATTTTTTTTGGGGTGCAGGGTGCTGAGACGAAGTGTCATAAGTAAGGTCATATGCCAGGACTCGTGACTGTGACTTGCAGCAGCTCACTGATTCCTCTGTTCTTCTTTTGCTCTCCCTGCCTTCTCTGAGGGCAATAAACAAATCCTTAAACCTCTAATCTGTAGAATAGTCACCTTCATTTCCTTCATTTTCTCAGACTCCTGTTCTACTTGTAAATATTTACCTGATTTTTCCCAAATAAATATAGATTATTTTCTAAGAGCTATTTAGATGCCATCTGTTAATCACTTTTCCCAATTTTATCACAAATAGTAATTGTATAAATATAGAAGCAAACAAAAAATATACACAGCTTGAAGCTGGCACTAAAGTCGTGAAATTCAGAAAAGATCATGAAATTCAGAAAAGATAGATTTTTCAACTAGAAAATCTTGTGTATAATGCTGGGGAAGGCCGCCAAGTCAGTTTTCAAAGACCTTTTTGATTTTCATAGCTTCTAAATGAAAATAACTGGTAGAGGTAGGACTCAAATGGAAAAATACTTGAACACTGACTGTAAAGTAGAAAATAACTTAGCTCAGTCTTTCATTGGATAGAAATGAAGCATACGCAAATAATTGCCTGGTGAAAATTATAGGACAAACCAGCCTTTCTGAGGAGAAAAATTAAGAAGAACCTAAAAAGTACTATGCTGAGCGCATTAAATAAAGTTAGATAATATAGTCCTAATTTACCAATTTCTCTCTCTTCAGCAATTGTGAGTGGATCTCAAGATTCTTCACATTGACAAGATGGCAGCGCTTAGTCCCCTCAACCCCACCGCACACCTGCCTCCAGAGTCCCCCGTCCTCTCAGCCCCCCAGCTGCCCAGCGCCACCTGAAGCTCAAGTAACCAGGGCTGGCCGAGGCTTGCACTGCCAGTAGTGGCAGCAGCAGAGGTGTATGGTGGCATCTCCTTCCCCTGATCGCCGGGTTGCCTCCCACCCCTAAAGGCTCCCAGACTGTGAGAGGGGCAGGCTGGGATAAGGGACCCCCCCCCCCCCAGGGCATGAATTTCCAGTCCTCTAGTAATGAATAAAATAAAATTACTAGAGGCCTAGTGCACCAGGCCTCTAGTAATGAATAAAATAAAATGTAAACATTTACTTACTTGCTCTGTAAACACTTCTAATGACCATTTAACAAGCAACAATTATATCCAGCAACCTTCTGAATTTCATTGTTTGCATTAAAAAATACAATAAAAAATAATGGGTAGGATTTGCTTGCCACTTCTAGGAAGATTACTGAGCCTCAGATCAGATAAACAGCAGTTACTCGGGGGCAAAAAAAAAAAAAACACAAAACGAAGTCATTGTGTGCCCGACCTAAACTACTTAATATAGTTTAAAGGTAAATTTGGAAACTCCCAAAGTATAGTCTACCTATGAATTTCTCATATATTACACTAATAATATGCTTACATTTTGAACATTTGTCAAAACAGAATAATGTTAAAGACCAGTTTACTTCTTGATGTAGAGCCTCCCAGACTTCTTTCTGAAAGAAGTAAACTTCTTCCTATAAGCTAAGCCTAGTCCGTTCCAGAAGCCACACTTCAGTGACTAATATGACCAGCAAACCAGCTACACAAGACAAAAGCGAGAGCTTTTGTGGAAGCAATCTTGAGCATCTCTTTCTTCCCTCACCAAATCAACCTCCATATTCTGTCAGTTTACTTCCTAAGGAATCTATTCACTTCTCTCCATGTCCACAGACACCGTCAATACCCAAATTGTTATCATCTCCTACCTGAAATAGTGCAATAGTTTTCTAATTTCCTCAGCTACACTCCCACCCATTAATTGCATCTCTCTGCAACTCCAGAGTCACTTTTAAAAGATCAATCTGGTCATTTTATCCTGAGTTAAAAATGCTCTATGGCTTTGCAAGGCTATCGTACTGAAGACAAAATGTCTCAGTAGAGCCTGTAAGACTTTGTGAGATCTATCCCCCAACTCTGACCCTATAGCCACATCTGAAACTGCATTCTCTTTTGCTCACAATTTGCAGCGACACTGGAGGTAACTTTCAGTTAGAACAATATGCCATACAAACTCCAGCCAGATTCTGACACTGCTTAGTCTAAAGAGTCTCCTTTTTATTGCCATCTTAATTGTGATATCTCAGAGTGCAGAAAATCCTCCGCCTTTAGTAGTTCCGATCCATGTTCAATGATGCTTTTGGAATTAATTAGGTTCAAAGCATTTGATGAAGAAAGATTTACCTTACACGTTAGAACTATTCCACTTTTATCTAAGGATAAAGAGGCCTAAAATGAGCAGTTCTCAAAATCACAATATCTTAGAATACATTCCTTTTTGTTGAGAAATGTGTTGTATCTGTAATAAATAAATTTAAACATATAACTAACTTTATGGTGATGAAAAATAGCAAAAAGTTATAAAATTGAGCAATTTACAGTACATTTGATACCACATTAAACTTCCATGTTCTTCAATTAAAAAGAAATATTATCCATGAAACTATATTAAGGTGAATAAAAGCTTGAAAAGTCTAAACACATTAAACTCATGTTTTAAAAACAGTAATATTCTGACTACAAATGAGACCAAGGTTAAAACACAAAGCAAAACACAACCTGAATGTTCTTGGAGAAAAATAAAATGCCTTTTGAAATTTGAATTTGCACACTAAGGCTAGCAATCATATACAATATTGGAAAATCAAAGCTATCAAGCCAGAAAAAAGAAAAGCTTTCCATTTAGAAATAATGTAACAGACTTTAAAAGAACACATTCAAGGTTAGTTAGGCAATTTTTGTGTCCTCTCTAAAGAGTTGTTATGTTGTGAGACTTTTTCCCAAAGAAACACAGATATTTTTATTCTCAATTTATCCTTTCTCTAGTAGGAGAAGAACAGGAATGGAAGAAAAGTAAGATTGTCCTGCAGTTTTTTCCCAGAAACATGCCATTATACCTGTCTTCTAGCTCATCTTTATAAAAGAAAAATCTAGCAGGTAAGTTGCTATTCTTCTTAAAACTGCATTGTTTGGGGAAAGGAATTATCAGAGTACTTAAAAAACTTAATATATATATATATATATATATATATATATATATACACGCATATATGTATATATATATATATATATATATATATATATATATATATACACATATATCTCAAGGTATGTTTGGGGCATTTTCTTGGTCAATGTGAATGAGAAGACCACACCTTACTATATGTTAATGATAGATTAAATACATGAAATAAATTGCAACATGTTAGGAAATAGGATGCGAATAATGTAAGTTGAATAATTAATGTGCTACTAAATCATGGCACAACATTTTCCCGCTTGCTTAGCCTAAAAATTGTTTGTACGATAGAAATGAATGAAAAATATTCCTAACGGAGGAGTGAAAACTTAATTCAGTCAGAAATCTCTTCAGTGCTAGTCCAGGATGAGCTGCTCACTGTTTAAAATCCTTACACCCTGAATTTTAGATGCCTAATGCCAAAATGATGGACTCTGATAAAAATTATATGATAATATAATAATATAGTATTTTGGCAAGACTATTTTTATATGTGGTAAGGGCTTTAAATGTCTTAAAAACTAATTTAGGAAACCTGGAAATTTAAAAATATTTATAACTAAAAAGAAGACCAATTATATGGGAAACTTCATAAAGTAATGTTTGTAGTTGTGTTTTTGACTCATTTGGAATAAAACATACATATTTGAGAGGGGGGGAACTGCCCTCTTTAATATGATATTTAAAGCACAACACATGGTTTTATTTGCTGTGTTTGCATTAATTTTTATTTTACTATAAACTTATTCAGCTGTTGTGACAATGGACTAACTACTTCTTTCTGTTACAAACTTCACCAGTAAAAGTATAGCTTTGTAGCCCCTACCACACAGTTATTCTTGTTGCTTAAATTTTCATTTTATTAATACATATAAATCAGACAGTAATATGGGTTTTTTTCCCCTTAAAAATAATAAAGATATACCAAACAGCAGACACTATGTCCTATAGTTCTAGAAATTTTATATAAGATATTTCTCAATCAAATGAATGTTTGGCAATATTATGTGTTTTCCACAGAGAGATAAATAGTTATTTTACAATGTGAGGATATCAGAGCTATATTTCATTCATTTAGACAGTGCAGCACAATCAATTCTTTGTGTAACATAGACTGGTTTAAGATTGATTATTCCTTTCATTTTTTCAGCAAAACAATTTTGTTCACTAGTCCAGCAAAAAGCATCTTAAGACTAGGCAAAATGGATAACCCACAGATGTGAAAGGGTCTCAAGCCCCTGGTAAAACCTTCATACCTATGGTGACTGTCAGCCTGCAAGATGACCCCAAAGGATCCCTCCATTCTGGTGTCCCTGACCATGTATAGCTCCTGCCACCCTGGATAGAGCTGGCACATGTGTGCAATGGGTATTAAGGATATGACAGTGTGAATGGCAAGACTAGCTGACAGCAGGCCTAGTGGCTCCTGTCTTGCACTCTCTTAGAGAGAAGCGAGCTGCCACCTTGTGAGGGGACACATGCAGCTATGAAAGGATCTACGTTGAAAAAGGTGAAACAACTTGTCAATGGCCAGTAAGAAACTAAGATTCCCAGACAACAGTTGTATTGGATGAACCACCTTGGAGGTAGATAATGCGCCTTCAGATGCCTACAGCCCCAGCTGACATCTTGGCTGAAACCTCCTGGGAGAGCCATGCCAGAGCCACCCAACTAAACTTCCCCAGGAATCTGTGAGGTCATAAATGTGTATAGTTTTCATTAGCTAATTTAAGGGGTAATTTTTTAGGCAGCAATAGGTAATTAGTTACTTCATGAAGTTTTCCCATATAATAGGTTCTCTTTTTAGTTATAAATATTTTTAAATTTCCAGGTTTCCTAAATTAGTGTTTAAGACATTTAAAATTTAGGCAGCAAGATTAATAACCTTTGACCTTTATTTATAAAAAAAATGTCTTGTCATTACTACCTCACCATACACATGTACGCACACATACGCACACACACATTTGTACACATACAAATGGAAAGCACGTTTGAAAATTTATTTTTCTACTCTAAATGCACTCAGAAAATATTCACCTTCTCTAAACAATGTCCTCTTAATTACTTTTAATACACATTAAACGTTGCTGAGATATCTTAAAACTATTGCTTTTTAAAGACAGGAGTTTATTCTACTGTTTAAATATTTGTATATTATACTAAACTGAATTTAATCTAATAGTTGGCAACTACTTACCAAGAATAATAAGCCTGAACTCTATTACATAAAGGTATCAGTAAAAAATAAACCATTTTCACTCTCTCAGACATGAGGTGTTCCCATGACTCAGACAGTTTACGCTCCCAACAGAGACTTTCTTATTTTGACACACATAAAGGTAGTCTCAGGAACCACACAACACTTTGCACCTGACACTAAACATGTAGGTAAGTTTGCTGTCAACACATCATGCTTCTTGGCTAAGACCTTTCCCATCGCACATCAACAAATTTATAAAAGTGGGTTGTTTTTCCTGCTTTGGCTGGTTTGCCTGCTTGCCACAAAGAACTCCAAAGTGCAACCTCTTGAAGACGTTCCTTATATTTAACACCACAGGAAACCACTTTTGCAACTCCAATTTGTTGTAATTTTTTGAAGTGGGGGCACTACCGATTGGAAGAGCATGCAAGGGTTGTTTGTTTCCCACAAACTGTCCATCTTGCTGTGAATAAAGAGAAGCTCCCATCTCGAGCTTGTGCAGAAATGCACTGATTAGCACTCTGCTGACTTGAGCTAAACCACAGCCAGCAGAAGCCTGATTGTGATTATTCTTGCTCCTGCTCCCTGTGCAGGCATCAGGTGCAGCGGGCTCCCAGGGATGTGCTGTTTAGTATCAGACCCTAACAGAGTTGGAGAATTCCCCTCACTCGTTCACTGGTAGGCAAGAAACACATTGAACGTGGCTAAGTTGTTTGCAAGCCAAGTCAAACACAGCAGCGCTCAGGACCGGAGCCTGGCCAAGTGCTCATAGTGGGTGGTCAAGGCACCTTTGTCTGATTTAATTGAATGATCACAGAGAGTTTTAAACTCAACTGGAGCTTTAAAAAAGTTTCCATTATAAGCACCAGCCTTTAACACTAAAATGTGGTGTCAGATTGTGATCATATTCTCAGAATGTGATTACCAGGGTCTTTCTGGACACTTCCAGTGGTGTAGGCTATAATTAGTATCTGTGACCAGTGTGCTAACAATGGAAGCTTCCCACCAAGGTGTTTTAGTCCTCCGAGAATGAACTGTCCAGTATCCTTTCAATAAATCCATTCTCCTTTTCAATTATCCAAAGCTGTTGCTGTTTCTTAGCAATGAGAATTTTGACTGATACATAGGTCCTCTTAAAAATACATTCCAGGATTTTAACTTTTCAAGCCACTGAAAAGGAGAAAATAAAATTGCATACAATCAATGTAGATCTGTCAAACACATCGTGATATTTGAATAGGACATTACAATGTAATATTAATTTATATGATATTATAATACTAAAAAAGTAAGAAACAAAATTCTGAATTAGAAATATCTTTACATTTATGAAATTTAACTTCATGGCAAAGATTTTTATAGTGAAAGTGGTGCTCCACAAGCATTTGGGGGAAAACTGCTCTAGAACATTTAGCTAAGAGTATATTCCTAAGTACCCCTCACATGCTGCTTGTAAGCTACCATTTATTTCATATTATCCCCCCACAACTTGTCTCCTTTCATTCTTATGTAATGAAACTGTAATACTCTTAAAAAGCATATCAGTCCATGAGATGGACTAGGTTAGAAAAAATCATTTTAAAAGAAATAGATGCCAAAATTTATCTACAAAGGCAATGCAACTTCTATCAAAACTCCACTGGCTTTTTTTTTTTTTTTTTGGTAGAAATTGACAAGCTCGTCCTAAAATTCAAAAGGAAATGCCAGGAACCCAGAATAACAAAAAGGAAATCTTTTGAAAGAGCAAAGTTGGAGAATTTCCACTTCTCAATTTAAAAGTTTACTGCAAAGTTACAGTAAATAATACTGTGTGCTACTAACATAAGTATTATACATATAAATTAATGAAATAAAATTGACAGTCAAGAAATAAACTCATACATTTATGGTTAATTGATTTCTACAAAGCAATTCAATGAGAAAAGGATAGGTATTTTTTTCAATAAATGATACTGGAACAACTATATAGCCACATTCAAAAGAATAAATTTGAACACATATCTCACACCATATACAAAAAATAACTCAAAATGGGGCAAAGATCAAAGACCTAAAAGTAAGAGCTAAAACTATAAATCTCTTAGGAGAAATCATAAATATAAATCTTTATGACCTTGGGTTAGATAATAACATTCTTAGGTATGACACCCAAACTAAAGGGAAAAAAAATAAACTGGACTTCATCAAAACATTCATGCTTCAAAGGATGCTATCAAGAAAGTGAAGACAACACAGAGTGGAAAAAACTTTGAAAATTATGTATATGACAATGATCTATTATCTGGAACAAGCACTGACCGACATTCCACTGGCTATGGTTGCATTATTGCTGCCATTTTGAAAGCCTTTACAATGCTGTTTGGATCGGCCCCATTCGTATACTACTTACTGGTCAGCCTGGGACTTGAGTGGGAGTCTCTTAGTCCACTCTTCAAAGTCACTGGTGTGCCATTTAAGATCAGGCCCATGCACACACACCGCAGGGGTGATTCCAGACGTTCATAGCACATTTATGTGGGTTGCTTTTTCAGGTTCCGTCCTCTTCGTGATTTCCCTCAGACTTGCCAGCTCCTTAGAGCTCCCCTTGTCAGTTCCCCACCCAGAAAGCTGGGGTTATAGTTACCTCCCTCTGCCACACACTTCCTGTGAATGGAGGAGGGTCAATGAAGGATGGAGACATACCTGAAGCAACAAGGATTACCCCTCTCTCTCCTGAGAGCACAGTTCCTTTGGTCAGAGAGAAAGTTTCCCATCCCTCTCAGTTTTCAGCCTCAGTGGCCCCTGTGTCACCACCATTGCTGCAAGACCTCTTTCTTGCTCATCAACTGTGAAATGTGGTGCTTCTACATGAGAAAGAAAGAGATTAATATTTTATTGTTCGTATCAATAAAGAATTATTTCATTCAATACTTATTCGTTTCATTATCCATATCAATGATGAGGGACTAAGACAAAATCCATACGAAAGTAGGAGAATATAGGAGGTAACTGGACAATCTTCTTTATGACTATTTTCTACCATTATTTAAATCTACTCCTATAACAATTGTCCAAAAAATCCCCATTACTTTCCTTTTTTTGTTTGCAAGACTATTAACCTACATTTAAAAATCCCAAACATTTTACTTGGAGCTGTATAATTTGACCCAACATTATAGAAACACCTAAGTTTTTAGTAAAAGCTTCTTTTCCCTTCTATTCAAACTAAATTGCTGGGGGAAATTACTTCTTGTAGGTTTAAAAATAATTGCAAATGTCAACTTTTGTCTCAGTAATTACTGGAATCTTTTTTTTCATTTAAATCTAAACTTTTTTAAAAAGTATTTTTTTATTGATTTTAGAGAGGAAGAGAGAGGGAGAGAAACAGAAACATTAATGATGAGAGAGCAAATCATTGATCAGCTGCCTTCTGCACACCCCCTACTGGGAATCAAGCCCACAACTTGAGCATGTACCCCAATCAGTAATAACACCATGACCTCTTGGTTCATGGGTTGACACCTAACCACTGAGCCACACAGGCCAGGCTTAAATCTAAATTTTTTAATTGGTTCTACATGAATCCAGGATAGTAATCTATACTAATAAAAGGGTAATATGCTAATTAAACGAGTTCGACCAGCCATCTTTCAGACGTCTGACTTCCTTCCGGACAAAGCCATGGTGATGGGAGCTGGGGCAAAGGCAGTTAGGGGTGATCAGGCAGGCAGGCGGAGAGGTTAAGGGCGATCATGAAGGCATGGGGGCAAGGTGGGAGTGAACAGGCAGAGCAGGCAGAGGGGTTAGGGGTGACCAGGCAGGCAGGCAGGTGAGCGGTTGGGAGCCAGCAGTCTCAGATTATGAGAGGGATCTCTGACTGCTGGTTTAGGCCCGATCCCTGGGGCAGTTAGATATTTCCCAAGAGGTTCCAGATTGGAGAAGGTGCAGACGGGGCTGAGGAAACCCCCTTCGCACATAGATTTTCATGCACTTGGCCTCTAGCAGTTTATAAAAATAGAACCTTTGAAGGATGACACTTCCATGCTCTCTTGGACTAAAACTCTCCTGAAGAACCCCCCAACAAAGGCATTGTTTCATCCTACAGCTGGATGTCCTCTGCTATAAATGAAAAAGCAAATCTCTAGAATGTAAACAAAAGGGAAACATGTAATAAAACTTGAGTAATTTATTAAAAAGGAAACTGCCCTTTAGAGATAATGGATCTATTCTCTACTCCATGCATGAATGCAACTCTCATTAACACTAATGGAACTTACGCATAAGCATCAAGAAAATATACCTGGTATAATGATTTTCAAAATGGTTAATGGCTTCTAATCTGTTCCTGGCATAGTTATGTCTTTATACAGCCAAACAAAAGGACTTCTGAAATTTGCGGATAGAGATAAACATTTAAGCAAAGTATTTTAAAGTACCAAGAAACTCTGAGAATACACCAGTATCTTTGCATTTTTCTTCCCTCTTAAAATACTCCTGCCAATCACTTTGATTACCTCTCTCCTGCCATTGCATGGATTTTAAGAGACTGCTTTCAAAGCAATTAAATAAGATAATCTATTACCCCAATGCCTGAAAGAAAGTTGGATATTCTTTAAAGAAAATTGTTATGATATTAGTTAACAACAATCTAGAAATATTTTTCCCTGAACACAAAAGTTCCTGGTTATAAATTATCGTTGGTGTTTTAGTAACTTAAGTTAGCTGCCTGAAGCTTTTTTTACTGCAGAATTCTTAAAAATCAGACAGTCAAACATTCACATTAATGAAAAAAATAGCAAATTAGAGATATAATTTATCTAATGTGCTAAAAATAGTCAGGTTACATATTAACATAAATTTCCAATAAATAAAATATATGTTAAATATCGGCAGTTATGTTACCCCTTCACCTAAGGATCTTCCATGATTTTTGTCCCAGATGTAATGTCAGAGTTAAACATCAGTCCTTATGTTCAGAAACACACCAAACAGCCTTGCTATTTAGCTGGTCTGTGTCCAACCATATGACAAAAAATAACTAATTGTTTTCAAATAAGCTACTTCACAGCAAATGAGCCTGGGTTTTGTTCAAAGAATTAATTACTCAGTTTATCTAAATGAGTTTTTATCCATTTCATGTATTGTTATTCCTACTGCAATTAAGTCTCAGAAGCTCCCCACTCACTTTTTTTGCATCTTTTTCAATGACAGGAGCTGCTCCTGGTCAACATGTAGATCTCTCTTCTCTCCCTCCCCTCCCCTCCCCTCCCCTCCTTTCTCTTCTCCTCTTC
>PVJC01021165.1:0-28503 GCA_004026665.1 Murina feae | reverse complement strand
TCAGTAAATTATTCTAAAAAACAAAAACAGAGACAGAAAACACCACAGTGAGCCCCACAGAACCCTGGGAGGCCAGCTGGAGCCGCGGTGGATTAGAGAGGGAGGCGGCGAGGGCAGGCTGGAGAGGAGGTCAAGGTGGGCAGAGGGCATGCGGATGGCTGGCCCCCCTGCCTGGAGGGGTCAGCAGGGGAGGAAAGGAGGGAGGTGCCCAGCTTCGGGAGCATGAGGTGGGGTTGGGGTGGGGGTCAGTGGCGTCGGAACACCATGGCCCCCAGAAGCTGCTGGAAGAAGAGGGAGAGGCTGTTTGCATGTTGGGCTTGTGGTGCAGGGGAGCCTCGGGGGCTGCTCATGTGAGCATCTTCCAGGAATGAGTCAGAGGGAGGATGTGCTAATGGCATCTATCAACAAAACAGGCAGCAGGCGAGTCCTGTCATCTGAAACCCTCCCTCCCCACATTCGGGGGTGAGCCCCAATGTCAGAGGGCTGGCGCTTGAGCCTGGCCTGGCTGCTGAATGTGCCTGTGCATGTGGGGTGGGGCCGTGTGGGCTTGGGGTTCTCGTGGGGGGCGGGGGCTGCGCTCTGTCAGAGGCACAGAGGCCCTGGAACCCCCTGTGCTTGCTCACAATGAAGGACCACCCCTTGCGTTTGGTGGCAGTCCCTCCGTCCATTTCTCTTTTGGGGGCTGGAATCTGGCCACTCGGTGCCAGGCAGTCCATTCCTGCTCTGGAAAGCGCCCAGGAGTTAGGCCACTGGGTCAGATGGACGGCATTTTCATCCACACTAAGCCCCACAGCATTTATTAGGATGTGAATCCCTACTTAAGTGGACAACGGTGACCATGGTGGCACGTTTTGGGGTACACCACAGGGTAATGAACTTGGGCTCAGGGTCACTAGCACTGGGCTTCGCTGTGCCTCGACTTCCCCTTCCGTAGACTGGAATGAGGCCTGCCTGATAGCCCCGTGAGAAGCCTGCGGCATGCTGGGCGCGGGCACACGACAGCGTGGTTACCCGTGACGATCTTCCCATCATTCGGATGTGCCCGGGGTGTCGGCTGAACCTCACCTAGGCCCCCTCCTAACAACCCTCTGGGGTGAGAGCAGTGCTCCCCATTTTCTTAGGGGAAGGAAGCGAGGCTCGGTTCAGGCGTGATTAGGGGGTGGGTCACACATCTGTCTGATTTCAAAATTCACCTGCTTTTCTTCACTCCGCGAGCCCCTCACAACCTGTGCACATCCTGTTCGGAAACACGTCTGAAAGGCTTGCTTTTTGAAACGGCCCCGGGGTAGGAACATACAGAGAGTTCGCCTCCGCTGGGAGCAGCTCCGGGTGGGACCAGGCAGCCACGGAATAAGACGTTTCTGTTTGTTTCAGAACCTGCAGGGTCATGGGCAAGCCATGGTTCAGGAAAGGTGCTGGGCAGGGCAGGCCCTGGGCACATGAGTCAGGGTAACCGAGGGGGGCGAGGAGCCCCCTAGCGCCCAGGTGTGGGCAGGGATAGTGGCGGCTGCTTCCTGGCTGGTAAGGGCAGCGGGCGGTGGGCACCAGGGCCTGAGGGTGGAGAGGGGATGTGGATGCCCGATGGCAGCCATCAAACAAGACCGTGTCCTCCAAGGCCAGCCTAGGCCATCAGGAGCCCTGGGGCCTGCCTAGGGGCTGCAGGTGGGCCAGTGGGCACCCCGGCCCCCTGGCCTCTCACACACACATGACCTCATGAGAGGGGGCGGGAACCTTGTCCTGCTGTGTGTAAACCGCAGAAAGCCAAACAAACAGGCCCTCTTAGAGGCTGGGTTTGGACTTGCCATGGACATCTGGAGAACGTTGCCCTGTTTCCCAATCTCCACTGACTGCCCTCGGGCTGCGGGAGCACTGCCCTGGGTGGTGCGTGTGGGGGGCAGGGGTCTTGCCTGTAGGCTGAGCCCACAGGGCCAGGGCACCTGAGGGGTGTCACCGTGGATGCCGGAGAGACAGCTAAGAGGCACACCTCACTTGGTGTGGTGCCAGGCGAGGCCGGGCATGATGGGCAGGGTGTCCTCGACCCCTCAGGGAGGTGCAAGAAGCGGTGGCTAAGGCTCTCCTACTGAACCCCGGCTTCCTTCACCTCCTAATGTGCCCAGACCCCTCCCGGCTGCAGGACCCCTGCTTGCTGCCTTCGTGTGGGACGCTCGCCCAGCCCTGCATCCCCATTGCCCTCCCTCTCGGATCTCACGGACACATTCCCCACCGTCTTCAACTGGACCCAATTGTGGGCTCTTAGGCCCCGATTCAATAATAAATCGCAGGGCTGTCCCCCCAGCTGTCAGCCGGGCAGGCAGGGGGTGTCCGCCGGGCTCACGCCTGTGCCTGTGCCGCGTACATGGTCAAAGCCAGTAACGAATCTGTGGGACAAGTGCAGGGCCCATTGAAAACCCCTGATAAAGGGTGTTTCCGACTCCGGCTGTTTTCCCCGCTTGTAAATGTGTTAGAAACACGCGGACAACAGGGTTCCTGACTTTTCTGAGATACATTTTTGATGTTTTAGCAGAAAAAGTAGTAACAAGCAAAAGAAGCAACCGTGAGAGTTGTCGTGGGACACTCTTCACAGCCCTTCAGCTGCTCTAACCCGCACCCCACCCCACCCCACTCCACCCCTAGCCGTGGCTCCTGGTGCAGGCAGAGCGTGGGGCTGGGCTGGCGGCGGCCAGAATCCTGCATTCGTCTAAGGGACTCTTTCCTGCGGTGAATGAGCCGAAGCCGAAGCCTCGGGTCCTACTGTGTTCTAGGAGCTACGGTGCAGGATTCAGTCTCTGGGGCCTGCTGACCCCGGAGGCCTGGCTGGGCCTTGGCAGGGAGGTGCTTGCAGGAGCTCAGGCTGATGGGACTGCCTGCGTCCTCTCCAGGAACGCACCCCAAGCCTGGCACGCTGGGGCAGGAACCCTAATGAACTATTCACGTTTACACCCTCCCCCCCACTTTGGTGACTTGGCCTGAAGATAACTGGGAAGCGGGTGCCCTTGTTAGCACTTAGGTAAACAGAGCGTTTGACTCACCAAGAGCCTCTCAGAAGGCCAGGCCTGGAAAACTTGAACCAGGAAAAAAAAAAAAAAAAAGTTGAAATAAACAAATATGAAAAAAAAAAAAGAAAAATGTTTTTAAGAGGCTGGAACCAATTTGGGGGTTAAACCCAGCTGCCCGCACAGATTCATTTCAGCTTTTCAAGCGTTATCCTATATGATTTATTTCCTGCTAGAGCATTTGACAACTATTGTATAAATGGTTTCCATTTATTCTGGAAAGGCGTCTTCTCCTCCGGGGAGGTCTGACCAGGACCCAACCAAATCAAAACAACAACAACTGGGTTTGATTTGGAACAACAAAACCCACAGGATGACAGAGGAGTAGACTAAATGCTGATCCTGGAGGAATCTTCAGACACTGTGCAATGAGTCACCCAGGGCACCTCTGGCCCTCTGAGAAACTAGGCCTGCGGCCTGCTGTGTGTCCTTGGGCCAATTACTTAACCTCTCTGAGCCCCTGTTTCCTGATCTATAAAATGGGGACAGTGGATGGACCACCTCTCAGGGAGGTGGTCAGCATTAAGAGAGACTGGGCATTGCACATTGTAAACACTTAAAATGGTAGCAGTTAGTATTCTTATAAAATAGAAACATTTGCCCTAGCTGGTTTGGCTCAGTGGATAGAGCATCAGCCTGCTGACTGAAGGGTCCTGGGTTTGATTCCAGTCAAGGTTACATGCCTGAGTTGCAGGCTCGATCCCCAGTAGGGGGCGTGCAGGAGGCAGCCAAACAATGGTTCTCTCTCATCATTGATGTTTCTATCTCTCGCTCCCTCTCCCTTCCTCTTGGAAATCAATAAAAAGATATTTTTAAAAAATAAAATAGAAACATTCGAAGCCTAAAGGACTTGTCCTCACTATGCTTAGCACATCAGTTCGTGCTGCAGGGGCCCCGAGGGGAGCTGGACTCAAGCTGTGGCCACGGAGGTGCTTGTTGCAGAGCACAGGAGTGGGGTTCCGGAAAGGACAGGGGTTCGTTGGTACGAGGGCTCACAGTCCACCACAGTTGTCTGTTGAACCAAAAAGAATCTTTTCATAGGAAAGAAGAAGGACCCTCCTCTAGAAAAAAGTGGTTTTCCAACCTCACAATCAAGTCATTCTTTTTTTTTAATTTGGCCAATTCTGTGAAGCTAGCTGGAGAAAAAATAAAAACTTTCCATGAGCTGATAGGAAGGCAGCATGGAAAGCTCATCACGGTGGGCAGAGAGCAGCTTTCCTGCAGCGTGTGCCGGGTCTGGGCAGCTTGGGAGAAGGTTTGGAGTTTGCCACGAGTGTGGGGCGGGGGCAGCAGCCCGGCAGGGTCACTCGCCGCTTGCACAACGCCAGATGCTGTTGACGCTCTGCACCGCGGAGTTGGGCTCCAGCAGCCACCATCAGCACGATGCCACGTCAGTGAAGCCCCCTGGCCTTGGCCCAGAGCAGCGGGGGCCCCCAGGCTGGTGCCAGAAGGCTACACTGACCCAAGTCCGCCAGCTCGGCCACGGCCCCTGAGGTCAGGGCACAGGGGAGGGCGCTGTCAGCCTGGTAAGTTCATCAGCACATCTGGGCACCCAGTGGCAAGAGGGCGCGAGAGGCCAGGGGCTGGAGGCCAAGAAGACGATTTGAGGTCGGCACCGGCAGAGCCAAGCAAGGAGAGGGAGCAAGTGCAGGCCAGGCCAGCAGGCCATGTCAGCTCCTGGGCGCCAAGCCAAGCCGCGGCCGAGTGCCGGCCAGAGCCAGCACAGGGATGCTGACTGGGCCTCGCGGAGCCTGGCAACGGCCAGGGCGCTGCCTCCCAGCCCTGGGTTCCCGGCAGTGACCCAGGCTGCTGCCCGAGGACACAGACCGCTCACCCTTGGCTGTGACCTTGGCTGCCTCCTGCTGGGAGGGGCAGATGCAGGGCTCGAGGGGGAGGCCTCCGTGGCAGAGCAGCTGCGATGACTTAAGCGTCTGGGGAGGCACCCATGGCTCCAGCTTCTTAGCTCACGGCCGGCCTTATCACGGGCCTGGGGAGGGGGTGTTCGGGATGGACGCCCCCCGAATGCCAAGAATCTCCCTGGCAAGTCACAGGCAGCTCAGAGGGTTTGCTTAGTCTCTCCTCCCCCCCACCCCCTCATGTCCATAAGCTCCTCTCTGCCTTGTGTTTTAGGTTGGCTTCTCCAGACACAGAACCTGGAGTGAGGAGTGTGGAAGGGAGGTGGGTGGGGAAAGATGACAAAGAGAGCAGCCCTGAGGGGGGCCTGCTGGGGAGGCTGGGGGGTGCCTCAGAGTTGTCCCCCAGGAGGGGCAGGACCCAGGTCTGTACACCCAGGCTTGTCCTTCCCGGCCTGAAGCCTGCTCCTGAGACCTTGCCTGGGACTGAGGGTTTCTGCATTGAGACTTTCAGTGCGAAAACCAGGAACGTCCTGTGCAAACTGGTACGAGTTGGTCACCCTACTCTCCGGTCCTTCTGGTGACCCCTGACACGTGCTGGGTTTGCTTCTGTGGCCAGAGAACACCCTTGGACAGGGCCCTGCAGGCAAGAGTCTGTTGGCATGAGCCACAATGGCAGGTTTAGAGGAGACGTGGGCAAGGGACATCCAGCAGCATCTGCTATGCCAGACCAGCCACACCTGTGGCTTGCGACCGTCTCACCTCACTCCCACCCCTGCCACCCCAGTACCCTTCCTGCTGCCTCCTCTTACTTACCAGCCTCGGTGTCCCACAGACACTCCTGCCCGCACCTCCCATCTCAGGGTCTTTGCCTGGAAATCACTTCCCTGGACACGCCCGTAGTGTAACCTTTGTGAGGGGAGTTGTTTGGGCATCATCAGCACACCGTTCCCTGGCACATAGTAAACATCCAAAGAAACCAACAAAAATGACCTGAAAACCACACAAGGCAGAAATAATGGTCTCAAATGCACCTGGAGATGAGACTCCCGGCCTTTGCACCCATGGCGATTGCTTCCTCCACGGGGAACTATGGAATGTGGGCGCCTGGAGAGAGCTGGGGTTCAGACACGCGTCTGGCGGCCGCCTCTGCTGCCTCCCACCAGCGAGCCTCCTGCACCCCCGGAAATCGTCACTAGAGGAGGCTTGGCCCGGACTCGGGACGTTCAGACACCTCCATGGTACAGATTAATCTACGGAGAACCCCCCGCAAGTTAAACCAAAAATGTGGTTTTGCCTTCATTCAACAGGACTTCCCTCAAGGACAACCCAGGAATCGGGACAGCTTAGTGTAAGGACAGATTCAGGGCTTTGAAGCGCTGAGACCAGAGCTTCTCACCCAGTGGCATGCACCCCAGTCAGCTGGGGGTCATGTTAAATGCATTTGGTGCAGACGGTCTGGACCGGAGCCAGGGCCCCTGCATCTCTAACCAGCTCCAGGTGACGGCGCTGGTCTGTGGCTGAGGCTTTGAGCATGCGCACATGGGGCAGCACCCCCCCCCCTCTCTCCTGGAGTCGGGGAGAATTCGATCATCTTGCCTGCAGTGTCCACAGGTCTGGCAGGGGTGAGGTGTAGGAGAGGGGCCCGTGGGGCCACCATCCGTGTGAGGAATGAAGAAGCTTCTTGGACACACGGGTCCATGTGTCTGAATCAGGGTGTGCTGTGTGTGCTGCTGTGACAACGAGGCCCTCTAAAACACGGGCTTAAGCAAGATAGACATTTATTTCTCTCACTGTCCAGAGGGTGGTGGACTATTGGCAGGACAACTTTGCTGGCCCCAACACCTGGTCTTTATTTCTAAGTCCAACGTGGTTGCTGCAGCTCCTGTCATCACGTTCTACAGCCCACATAGTGGGAAGAAGGGAAAACAGGGAGCTCATGAGCATTCTTTTGAAAGGCCTAACCCAGCAGGGACTTCCGTGCACACTCACTGGCCCGGCACAGTCATGTGATCATTCCTGGCTGCAAAGGAGGCATGAAAGCTGAGGCATTCTATCACTAAAGGAAGTGAGGGGTATGGATATTGGCTACATCAATAGCAAGAGAAGCTATATTGAAACTCTAACATTGAATTTGTATAAATAATATTTCAACAACTGGATTGGACAGAGGCTGCCTGCTCATGTGGTAGGTGGAGTAATGGCCCCCAGAGATGTCCGTGGTCCAGTCCTCAGAACTTGTAAATATGTTATTTTATGGGACCAAGGGGACTTTGCAGATGTGACTCAGTTAAGGACCTTGAGATGCGAAGATTATCCCAGCTTATCTGAGTGGGCCCAGTGTGATCACAAGAATCCTTACTGGGGGGGAGAGGGGGGACAGTGGGCAGGAGGGCCAGAGTCGGAGGTGGAGATGTGATGACAGAAGTGGAGGTTGGAGGGATGCACACTGAAGACAGGAAGGGGCTACGAGCCAAGGGAAGCAGGTGGCCTCTGGAAGTTGGAAAAGGCAAGGAAACAGATCCTCCCTGGGGCCTCCAGAAGGAACGCAGCCCTGTCAGCACTCCGACCTCAGCCTGTAAGACTCGTTGGGGACTTCTGGCTTCCAGAACCGTAAGAGAATACATTTATGTTGTTTTAAACTGTTAAATCTGTGACCGTTTGTTGCAGCAGCCAGGGAAAGCTGACACGGCTAGGGGAAAAAACACCCTGTTTAGCTCCGCTGGGCCCTTCTCATTTGGAAACAGCGCCCTGGGCCCCTTATTGGGCCAATGGGGTGCTCTGAGAGTGGTGTCTGCATCCTGACTCCCACCAGGCCTTCTGTGGGCTGGAAAGACCCCATTTTGGTCTGGCGCCCCCCTCCCCCCCAGCCTCCTTAAAAATTGTTAAGGGCAAATGAAAAATCATGTCTTACATGCAATTATCAGGATTCTGTTTGTGTGTATGATCTCTCTCTGTGATATGTATGTTTGTCTATGTTTATATATAGTATGGTGTCTTCTACCTCCAGATGGTGCTACTGGTTAAAGGAATTAAATTCTTATATAAATTAGGAGATACAATTGAAAGGAACACAAATGCTTTCCAGAATCAAATGATCTAGGAAAATATTTGATACGAAAGCTATTTTAAACAGACATGTCTTTTAGAGTTATTAACATTATATATGGTACTTTTGTCTTACCTGGATTTGCAGAATAAGTGCAGGTTCTGTTACAAATTTGTCAAGAAAATAGCTTGGGTAGTAACTGACTTTGAAATATCATCATGTCATTAAGAACTAATAATTTATATATATAAATCTATCTATCTATCTATCTATCTATCTATCTATATCTAATATAATAAAAGAGTAATATGCAAACTGACCATCACCCGAGACACCTAAGCCACGCCCACCAGCCAAGCCACACCTCCCAGCCAATCAGAGTGGCTGTATGCAAATTAACCCAGCCAAGATGGAGGCCAGCAGCCATGGAGCTAGAGCAAACCAGAGGCTAGACTGCCTGCCTAGGCTGGCTGAGCCTCTGGTCACGATAACAATGTTTCAATTATAGAAGCCATGGAGCTGAAACAAACAGGAGGTTTCATTACTTGCCTAGATCTCAGCTTAAAGCAACAGTGTTTCAATGATCTAAACTAATAAAAGCGTAATATTGAAATTGACCGTTTCTTTGGGATGCCTAAGCCACGCCCACCAACCAATTAGAGCGGCTGTATGCAAATTAACCCAGCCAGGATGGAGGCTGGCAGGGCGGCTCTGCACTGGGAGCCTCTGCAGTTGGCACAGCTGTGCCAGGTGTGTCAGCTCAGTGGGGGGGTCAGTCCTGGGGCCTCCTTGGGGCATCCAGGAGTGCCCATCCCGGGTCCACTGCCTGGCTTCGCCCCCCGGGGGCCTCCACCAGGCATGCAGGAACGCAGGGGCCTCTGTGGGACGTGCAGGAGCAACTGTCCTGGGTCTGCTGCCTGGCTCTGCCCTGGGGGCCTCCTCGGGGGTGTGCAGGAGCATCTGCTGCACAGTGCAGAGCATCCAAAGCCAGTCCACTGCCCAGCTCCACCCTGGGTGTGTTTGTTCAGCAGCAGGGCCCCACCGAGGGATACTGCACGAGCGTCCGCCCCTGGCTCGCCACCCAGCTCTGCACTAGGTGTGTCCCCTCAGCGGTGGGGGCCCACCAGGCGTGTGGAATTGTGGGCCCTCCAGTGGGAAACATCCACGCCTGCACTCACCAGCCCTCCCACCCCCCAGTGCACAAACACTGAAGGGGCTGTGGGCAGCCTGAAAATGGCCCTCAGCCCCTTACCCAGGCTGACCAGGCATGCCAGCAGGTGGACATCATCCCCTGAGGTGTCCCAGACTGTAATAGGGCACAGATCAGGCTGAGGGCCCACCCCCCCCAGTGCACAAATTTTTGTGCACCGGGCCCCTAGTATATATCTAATATAATCAAAGAGTAATATGCAAATTGACCCTCACTCCGTTACACCCACAAACCACACCCACAAGCCACATCCACCAACCAATCAGGAGCAAGTATGCAAATTAACTCAACTAAGATGTTGGCAGCCATGGAGCTGGAGTTGCCCCGGGCAATGGAGGAAGCCAGGGCCCTGCAAGCCCTGAGCTCTACTCAAGGCTACAAAGTTTCAATTATAGAAGATAAACCCCAGATACCTGCCAGGCTGGGACCTTGGGTTGCCAAGGGAAACCCAGGCTTCCAGTGGGGGACCAAGGCAACAAAGATTCAATTACAGAAGTTAAATAAATCCCAGATACCTGCTTCCAACCAGGCACCCCAGTAGGGACCCAAATCCTGAAGGGGCTGTGGGCAGCCTGAAATGGCCCTCTGCCCCTCACCCAGGCTAGCCAGGCACTCCGGTAGGGACCCGAACCCTGAAGGGACTAAGGGTAGCCTGAAATGGCCATCAGCTCCTCACCCAGGCTGGCCAGGCATGCCAGCAGGTGGACATCCCCAGAGGGGTCCCAGACTGTGAGAGGGTACAGGCTGGGCTGAGGGACCCTCCCCTCCCCCGAGTGCACAAATTTTTGTGCACCAGGCCTCTAGTATATATATAAAAGCCTACATGACTAACTGCTTGACTGGTAGCAATGATGTGCACTGACCACCAGGGGACAGATGCTCAATGTACAGGCATGGAAACATGGAACAGACTGATGAGTCTCAGAGGGAAGGGGGAAGGGCGGAAAGAGATTAACCAAAGATCATATGCATAGTAGAGGCCTGGTGCATGGATTTGTGCGCCAGTGGGGTCCCTCAGCCTAGCCTGTGGGGATCGGGCTGAAACCAGCAGTCCAACATCTCCTAAGGGGTCTGGATTGTAAGAAGGTGAAGGCCAGGCTGAGGGACCCCACCAGTGCATGAATCTTTGCTCCAGGCCTCTAGTAGATAGAAATAAAAGGAAAGATTCTGATAAAACTTTCAGTAATAATTGTTAAAATATGTTTAATCATAGTTTTCCAAAATCTGTTGGTAACTTGAAACTTTAGAGTTTTACTAAATATGTTAAATGATAAAGATGATTGAATATCTAAATATTTCAAAATATAATAAAAGGGTAATATGCAAATTGACCCTAACAGCAGAACAAATGGGAATGACTGGTCACTATGACACACACTGACCACCAGGGGGCAGATGCTCAATGCAGGAGATGCCCCCTGGTGGTCAGTGCACTCCCACAGGGGGAGCTCTGCTCAGCCAAAATCCAGGCTGCAGGCTGCCAGTACAGTGGTGGTGGCAGGAGCCTCTCCTGCCTCCTCAGCAGCACTAAGGATGTCCAACTGCAGCTTAGGCCTGCTCCCCACTGGCAAGTGGACATCCCCCAAGGGCTCCTGGGCTGCCAGAGGATGTCTGACTCCCCGGGGGATTGGGCCTAAGCCAGCAGGTGGACATCCCCTGAGGCATCCCAAACTGTGAGAGGGCACAGGCCTGGCTGAGGGACCTCCCCAAGTGCACAAATTTTTGTGTACTCGGGCCTCTAGTTTCAAAATATTGTTCTAAAATATTCATAGCATAATCTAAAATTACCCATCTTTGGCTTCTTATTACAGAAAATCTAAACACTTGATTTGAATCTGTATTTTATTAACTATATATTTATAAAAATTGTGAATCTATTTGCCAATGAAAAAGCCTATATCTCTAAAGGCTATAAAATGTCCTCATAAGTGTGCCAGTTTAAAGAAAACTAATGACTAACTTTTTAGTTGTCATTATGAATTAAGGTTTCTAAGAGTTAAGAGACCCAATTAAGATGGGGAAAAAAATGCCCTAGCTGGTTTGGCTCAATGGATAGAGCATCAGCCTGCAGACCAAAGGGCCTCAGGTTCGATTCTAGTCAAGATGCAGGCTCCTCCCTGGCCGGGGCCCTGGCCAGGGCATGTGCAAGAGGCAACCACTCGATGTGTTTCTCTCACATGTGTGTTTCTCTCTGTGCCCCCCCCCCACCTTCCACTCTCCCTAAAATATCAAGAGAAAACTATCCTCGGGCGAGGATCAAAAACAAAAAAAGATGGAAAGAAACTGGATGTCTTTGTAATGGAAGGTATGAGGCAGAGATATATTTGAAGAAATTAAAGGAAAAAAGTTTTGTCCTAGAGTTGGTTATTTCTGAATAAGAGGCAAACTAAAAGGGACATGGAAATTTGTAGAAGGTTTGCGAGAGAAATCTTAAATAAATTTTGTAGATGGTAAAGATGAATAAGGTTGGAATACATAAAATGAAGTAAATGAATTTAAATGTCAAAGGTGAGCTGTTGCAAAACCAGAACTTAGTTCTTTTTCAGTCTGTGGGGGAAGTTTCTCCTGCATCTGCCTGCAAAGCCAAGATTCTGTTTCATTAGAATAGTTCTGTGTCAGATTGTCTTAAGCAAATCCTTGCTTATTCAAAACAACCTTCTCAGTCCTAAGAACTAACCCACATTTACGTTTCATACTTTTTATTATCACTTTGGGTAAATGAATCATTTAACCTTGTCTCATAATGATATGTGATCTTTTAGGTCAAGAATGTTGGATTAACTTCCCAGAGTTTAAATTTTAAAAGGAAACTTTTTTCTTGGAAATAGCGTTGGGTTATTCCAATGGGCCCCTGGAATACCTCAAAGATTTGTTCTCTATTTTTTCATTTATTTTTAAAAAATTTATTTTTTATTGATTCGAGAGAGAGAGAAAGGGAGAGAGAAACACTGATGGGAGAGAAACGTGGATTGGCTGCCTCCTGCATGCCCCCACTGGGGACAGAGCAATCTAGGCCTGTGTCCTGACCGGGAATTGAACCTGTGACCTCCTGATTCAGACTCCAGGCTCTGGAGGGAGTGACTTGCCCAAGGGCCTGAAGCTGCATCCTGGTGGAACCTTTGGATGACAGCCTGTGCAAAGGCCCAGGGGTGCAAGGGAGCGGGGAGAAGTGTCAACAAGTCTGTCATTTCTGTAGAGGCAGCCAGACGTCTGGCCATGGGACCTGAGGACCCCGAGCCTGAAGGCCACGTCAATGGTAAAATGTAAATGATGGGAGATGAGCGAAGGTCGGAGCCGGGAGGAGGTTGGGCATGCAGAATCCTGCAGCCACTCAGGCAGCCTGTGTGCCAGGGCCCCATCTGCTCCCTGCTCAGCGAGGGAGGGGACCTTCTGCCTGGCGGGGGATGTGGGGCCGCCTTGCCCCCTGAAACTCTGCCTGAGCCCTCTTCTTCTGGACAGACATTTCAGGGCAGGGACATTTCCTCCTGGAGATAAGGCCCGGGCAGGCCTCCCTGGCTGGGGCCTTCGTGGATGGCTGGGATTCGGAGTCTGGCTCTCTGTGCATGGAGATGCTGGAATTTTTCTGAGGATAAGTTAGCCTCAAGTTCCCCAAGATCCCAGGGGCTTAACCCACCTCAAAGTCTGCATGGTGTTTACAAACAAAATCCAACGGGAAAGTCTGCAGCCTTAAAAAAATATACAGCCCGCAAGTGGATGGGCTGCTTTGTTTTGCTGTGTTAACAAGGCCTGACCTTGAACGAGGGGCCTAGGACAGAGCCTCTAACTTGGGAGATGTAATCAAACTCAAGTATCTTTTCTAACTTTTTGCTTAGGGGTCAATTTTGGAAAATTTAAAATGTCCATAGGTCATCCTCCTCCCCCCTTCAGGGAATCTCATGGGAAAACACCTCCTTTTGAGCAGCACTTTTGAGATCTAATTCACATACCACACAATTTGCCCATTCAAAGTGCACGGTTCAGCCCTGGCCAGTGTGGGTCAGTGGACTGGAGCATTGTCCCGTGCACCAAAGGGTTGTGGGTTCAATTCCCAGTCAGGGCACATACCCGGGTTGTGGGTTCAATCTCCAGTCGGGGCACATAAGGAGGCAACCAAGATGTTTCTCTCTCTCTCTCAAATCAATAAAAACATATCCTCGGTGAGGATAAAATAACAGATAAAGTGCACAACTCAATGTTCTGTTTTTAGCATATTCACAGTCAGGCAACCATCAATACAATTGTCTTTAGAACACTTAATCACCCTCCGAAGAAACCCGGTATGCTTAGTCATCAGCCCAGTCCCCCCACCCCCAGCCCAGCTTCCACAACCACTAATCTACTCTCTGTTGCTGTGGATCAAACATGTCAAACTCACAGCTGGTGGGCCGCGTGCCTCATTTATTTGGCCCGTGTTAACCTTTGAGTTTGACATGCTTGCTGTAGATCCACTACTCTTTTTCATACACAGAGAATCCTACAGTGTGAGGTCTTTGTGACTGCCTTTTTCCCCTCAATCGAATGGTCTAAGGCTTATCAAGAAGTCTGTGGCATGGGGCCGTCTGAAGGCTGATGCTCATGGCCTGGAGGTGCACAGCCACACCCTCATTCAGCTGCAGAGGTGGTTCACAGCCACAGGCCAGACCCACGTGCTATAGTCAGACCACCCCAGGCCAGGCAGCAGGGGTTCCTCGTGATGGGGAGCTTTGGGTGGGGATTCTGACCAGCAGGCCCAAGGCCTTGAGATGGTGCAGCACGTCTGAAGCCAATCGCTGGCAGAGGGTGACGGGCAGGCGTCCCCAGCATTCAGCTGCACCTCACAGCCCTGACTCTGTCAGTCAGGATGGGAAGTTCAGCTCCAGGTCCAAAAAAGCAGCAAAACCAGACCCCTGACCCCATGGCTGACCGCAGGACCAGCTGCCTGGTGCCAGCCTGTCCATCAGTGGAGACCACCACCCTGAAAGGACACACCTGGAAAACTGCTGAGTGTTCTATTGAGATCTTCTCTTGGGACCATAATCTCTGCCCTTAAAGCCCTTAGGATGGAGGAGCCATGTGCTCTTCCTCCCATTCTTCCTCCCCAGAGCACACCAGTGCCTTCCTCTTCCCTTCTCCCCTCCCCTGCCCTGCCCAGGCACGTTCCCATCAGCTCCCTCACGCCCAAGCTCCTAGGGCCCTTCCTTTAGCTCTATAACTTGTTTCCTAAGCCCATTACTTTTTGAACCTCGTGATTAACCAAATAAATGTTCTTTTATTTAAAAAAAGAAGGAGGAGGAAGAGGAGTAGAAGAAGGAGAAGGAAGAGAAGAAGGAATAGGAGGAGGAGGAAGAAGAGGAAGAGAAGAAGAGGAGGAGGAGGAGGAGGAGGAGGGGGAGAAGGAGGGAAATCATCGTCTTCGGTATGGGGCTGGTCCACAGGACCCTTCCTTGAATAACGGGTAAAGTGCTTCAGTGTCTACTTGGGCGAAAGCACATGTAAGAAATAATTCCTGCTTCACACGGCACCTTTTGGGGCTTCTGCTTGGCGTTGTGTGTAGGAGGCACGGGTAGAGCAGGCATTCGGTGGGAAGGAAGGAGAGGGGCTGTCTAAATTGGGGGGGGGGGGGGAGTTTTACAAGTTACCCAGGTATAGATTCAGACCCTCCGTTTATAAAGCTATCACTGGTGCTCTGCTGCCCCCTAGTGGTGGGAAATTCTGCACCACCTCCTCTGGGAGGCTCCCCTTGATTGCTGCCTGAAGCTGGGGTACTACACAAGTTTTATGAACGAGAGAGGAAAGAGGTGGTGGGGTGTCCCTCTGAGAACCTGGAGAGCAGCTGTCTCCCCTGACCTGGAAATGGGGAGAACCTGGCCAAGGCCTGCTTCCAGTCCTGGGCGCCCTCCCTGGAGGGATGGGGGTAGGGGTGCAGTTTGCATCCTCCTTGTAAGACATAACGTCTGACTCTGAGCACTCACCTGTGATGAGCTTTAGTGCTACAGCTTCCTGCACGCTCATAGCCACCCTCCAGTGTCAGTTACCATTAGCCCTATTTGACGACACAGTGATGGGCTCAGACAGGCAGAGGGCTCGCTGCCTCCATAGCTGGTAAGCTGGAGTGACAGGGAGATGGGTGGAGAGGCCGGAGGCCAGCTGGCCCCATGCACCGGGAACTCAGCAGTGGCAAGAGCTGAAGCTGGGTGTGTGGTTACTGCACTCGGATGCCCCTAAAACCAGGGATGCAGTGAGCTCTCCGAGGGAGGGTGGGTCCAACGAGAAGAAGCCTGGGGTCAGGGGTCAGAGGGGACAGGAAAGGACAAGATGGGAGGGTGGAGGCTGCGGGTGCAGATTGTAGGTCCTTCACACTGTGGGAGAATACACTTCTATTCTTTTAAGCCACCCGTTTGTGGTAGTTTGATATGACAGCCTGAGGAAACTCAGATAATATATACATCAACGTATTTATAACTACATCTATATCCATCTATATTAATATATCTTTATATACATATATAATATAAAATAGCTATCCTCCCTTACATATAGATCATCTGTCATATAAATGAGACTACACCATCTGTCTTAGGGTTTCTCAAAGTGTGACCCGAGGAACACCGGCACCTACACTGCCTGGGGACCTTGTAAACAGTAAAGGCCCCTGGGCCCACTCCCAGACTACAGAACTCAGCCTCTGGGTGGGGCCGCCAAATGGGCATCTCAAACCAGATTTCCAGGCGGTTCTGATGGACCTGGCGGCCTGGGACCCTGGTCCCGGATACGGCGGTGAGGACGCATTGAGGGCAGGCGGGCAGACTGCGCTGGCTGAGGGGAGTCGCTGACGTGCCCCCCTTGGGGCCAGTTTGTGCTGCGGGCCAGATGTGTGGGGTCACGGGGACGGCTCTGCGCTGGGCCAGCTGCTCCGCAGAAGGGCCAGGAGCTCACAAAGCCTGTTGTCGGACTGACGTCCGCACTCGCACGCTTGGCTTCCAGCAGCTTCGGCAGCTGCTTCGTGTTGGGCTGCTCTGGGAGTTCCGGGGCCCAGGAACGTGGCTGGGTGGGCCGCATGGCCATCTGGAAGTTTCCGGGCCACAAGGAACACTTATGTAACTGTTTCCGAGGGGGGGTTTGATGAGGGGCCAAGGACAAACGCAGCGTCCCACACGCCGGGCTGGGTGGGCCTGGGTGCCCCTTCCATGCCAGTGGAGGCAAAGGGACCCTCTCTCAGTCCTCCCTCCCCTCCGCCCCCAGAGTGCTGGAAGAGAGAGGAGGGGAGCGCCAACTCCACCAGCAGGGCTGTCACCTGCTCGCTCGTCACCCACAGGGCTCACGCGAGGGCGTAGCACACGCAGGTCTCGGGAGACGTTTGCCGAATGGACATGGCATGGACCGGTCTCCACCAGCGGGAGGGTCTGCACAGAGCAGGGCTCAGCACGTGGCTTCACGGCCCGGCCCAGCCTCGGGAGGTGTCGGGGTTCTGACGCCCCTCAAGTGTGAGGGCCACTGTGCGGTGCGCGTGGCTGTGCTTTAGAATCACGCACAGAGCCCTCAGGCACGAAGCCTACGCCAACCCAGCCCGTGCCCGCTTCAGACCGATCGGACCCGTGTCCCTGGAGGAGGGCAGGGGTGGGGGGGAGGTCGGCTGGTTTGGATGAAAGGGCGCACGGGGTGTGTGAAGTGACATCCGTCCAAGGGCCAGGAACACGCATTGGGGTTTAAACCCTGGCCCAACGAACACTGAATGGAAGCTGCTATTATTGGTAGTGGCAATGTTGCTATTACTATTACTATCATTACTGTCGTCATTACTAATCATTACTATGATCAATATTACCACTATGACTACTACTACCCCCACCAGCATTGCTATTGTTACTATCATTACTACTGCTATGACTTGTATTATTATTTCTACTAAGAATATCATTATCATCATTGCTATGATTACCACTGCTACTACCATTATTAGTACTACTAGGAGCCCGGTGCACAAAAATCTGTGCACTTGGCGGGGGTGAGGGGGTCCCTCATCCCGGCCTGTGCCCTCTCACAGTTTGGGACCCTGGAATCCATTGGGGCACATAGCACACACAGAGGGCACACCTCCGTGTGTGCTGTGTGCCCCGATTGCACCAATTTCTAGGCCTCAGCCTCGGGGCGTAGCTGGCTCGGATCCTCCACCCCCGAGGCTGCCCTGCCGCCTGAAATCCATTGCGGATCTACTTCCAGGCCACAGGGCAGCCTGGGGGCTTGGGCTGGCTCGCTCCCCCTAACCCCCGGCTGCCCTGCCGCCATCGCTGGCTGGACCTGCTCCTCCTGCCAGCGGCCACAGGCCTGCTGGCTCCTCCCCCGCCAGGTTGCACCTCCGGCCAGGTTGTTCCTCCCCCTCCTGGCTCCCCCAAGGCAGAGGTCTTCCATCTGCCTTGCGGGACCCCAGTGCTGCACACCGCTTCTCCCGGGGCTGGGGCCTCCGCCATCTTGGCTGGGCTAATTTGCATACAGCTGCTCTGATTGGCTGGTGGGTGTGGCTTACCCCATCCCAGAGAAACGGTTAATTTCAATATTACGCTTTTACTAGTTAAGATTAGTACTGTCATTATTATTACTCTTGCTACTACTAGTGACACTACTGTCATTATTACTGTGATTGCTGCTGCCACTACCACCATTACTGCTATTACTACCACTATTAGCACGATGTCATTATTACTCTGATTAGTACCCTATCACTGTTATTGCTACCATTAATACTGTTACCACTATCGCTCCTATTACTACCACTTCACTACCATTACACTTCCTATTAGCAGGACTATTATTGTTTGTGTTATTACTATCATTATTATTACAGCTATTACTATTTTGTCCATCCTCCAGCTTTCCCAGGGAGGGGCAGCCATCTCTCACGCCTGCTGATTCTGGGCTATGAGAGCAGGACCCCAACGGAAAGCCCTACTCTTCGCAGGACCACAGCCGCTGGGGTCCAGGTCTCCCCGGGCCCGGCGCTGCAGAACCTGCACCGAGGCCGAGAGAAGCTGCTAGAAATCACTGTCTGGAGGTGGCAGGGGCCCCCTCTCCCCCATCCCTCTCCCCCTGGGGTTCATCTCCTCTGCGAGCAGTGCCTGCTCCCCAGAGGGCTCCTCAAGGCCAGGGCCACCAGCGTGCCCAGCCTCTCGGGCTCACGGTTTAAAAAGACCTCAGCCGATCATTTGTCCTTCCCAAGCAAACAGACAGGGTTTATGCTGGAGGTTTCTTCAAAGCAGTCCTTCCCCACCCAAATCCTATCTTCCTGGGGCCAGAAATGCAACAAAACAGAGCCTCTCGGCTTCTGAAGCCAGAGAAGGGAACGCCTCTTGTTTTGTGAGAGGCCCAAGTGCTGCAGGGAAGGCCGGCCGCAGCAAGCTGAGCTGTGCTTGCGCGTTTCGTCAGGAAGAAGGGAGACAATATAACATGGAACTCTGAAAAAGAACCGGGCAATTCATGTTCAGAATTCAGAACATAGTTCGCAATCCCAGATTTCATCACTGGAGCAACAATCTCCTTCAGAGAGGGTCCCCCGGGGGAGGGCTGAGCCTGGCTCTCGCTCCTGGTGGAAATGGGTGGGTTAAACCAAGGGGTTCCCTCTCTCTGCTCTGACCAGCCAGGGTTAGTCTCTGAAAACTTATCTCCACGACAGGCATGGAATGGCTCAAACATGTGTCTTCTCAAGTGTGGCTTTCCCTGACCATAGCATTGTACTCGATCATCAATGCGTGTTGGGAAATGGAGGAAAGTAGAAAGCGGGGAATCCCATGTTCAGAGAGGACCTCTGTTCGCCTTTGGTGGGTTTTCTTTTAGTCTTCTCTCTATACATTTTACTTCGTTATCTTTTGCATGTTTTTATATTTTTATTGATTTCAGAGAGGAAGGGAGAGGGACACAGAGAGAGGAACATCAATGGTGAGAGACAGTCATTGACAGGATGCCTCCTGCATGCCCCCTACTGGGGCCTGAGCCGCAACCGGGGCCTGTGCCCTGACTGGGATGGAGCCATGACCGCCTGATTCATAGGTGGACGCTCAGCCGCTGAGTCACACAGGCCAGGCTCTCTGTGCGTTTTAAGACGCAGATGCTATCCTGCTGTAGGTCACATGTTGCATTTTTAACGGACTATGGCAAAGGTTTTTCTTTCTCCCTGGCCTAGGGCTACCTGGACTGACAGCCCCTGGTCCAGTTTCGCGCCAGAGTCAGACACCCCAGCACCAGCTCTGGCCCTGTCTTCTTCCTCTTCCCAAAACCCACGTACCCTCCAGGGGTGCCGCCTCAGTATCCTCAACCCACCCACTTCTCTCCACGCCGCAGCCACCGCCCCAGGCTGCCGCCAGGCTGGGCGCAGGGGGAAGCCCTTTAGAAATAATTGGCCGAAAGCCTCCCGCAGGTTAGGCTGCGACGTCCTGGTTTCCACCTTCGACTCTGGACCCTTCGATCCAGTTCACCGTGTCACCGAACAAGCCTTCAAGGAACAAGTCTGACCCCTTCACGCCCTGACTAAAACCTGCGGGGTCACAGCCCACGCAATCTCGGATCGCGACCGGGTTCCTCCTCCAGGAAGCCCCCCCCCCCGACTGCCCACGCCAACGCCCCGTTTCACAGCACCACGCGCCATGGCCTGCCATCCTCGCCAGGCCGCCCGCCCTGAATCGCGGTGCCTCCGGGAACCACTCGGCCTGGAATCGCATCAGTGGGTGGAATGTAGGACATGCCGACATGCCATGCCCACCTGCGCACCCACCACACTTCGGCATCTGCCGTCCCAATGCTGAGATCTCATTGCTCAGATTTTATCGGGGAGACAGATCTAGTTCTCAGGCTAAAGGATTTGTGGGAAAATAGCTCAGCACACAGAGGAGACCACAGACAGCATTTCTCTGAAAATCCTGTTGGGTTGCCTTCCCTCCTGGCCTCCAGGAAGTGGGAGGCCCAACTCCCGCACATCAGATCTCCTTGCTCGCTGGGGTTTGGGGGCGCAGTTGCCACGTCACTACGCTGACCACTGCCTGGGCCATTTGACAGGACAGCTGCAGGGAGAGCTGAGGCCGCGGGTGTAGGGACCTTCCGGTGCCAGCCTGGGAGCTCTGTCTCCTGGATGAGACTTTAGGGTTGTCACTCAGCCCCTGGAGCCAATGCAGAGGTGACATAGGAGGAGGTCACTGTGGGATGAGATGCGGAGAGTCTGAGGCCACCCCAAGCTGGGACCCATCGCTGCCGACACCTCAGGGCTTTCCTGCTGCCCTCGGCGCCCTTTGGGTTAAAATAATCTGGTCCCTGACTAAGTGGCAGGCTTTTGGCGAGAGGAGAAACAAATGCACGCTGTCCGGAAGGAGAGGAGCTGGCCTCGGGGCGAGTCCGGACTGAGTCCCTCAGCAGCTGGGCCCTGAGTGGAGGGACTAACGAAGCATGAGCCTGGAAACGATGCTCATCCCAATCAGCATCACTGCCGTCGCAACAAAGCCTGCCCATCACGGAGCCAAAGCCTCAGGCCTTGTTTTTTCTTTATTTTTACTGGGGCAGCACTCATGACCGTGTCTCAGAGACAAGAACGTGAGGTTTAGACTCACCATCACAGGGCTCACACGTGGCAGGGTGGGCTTCGCTCACGCGATTCCTCGCCTGCTCGGCGACGCCTGCAGCGCCCTGCTCCCCGGTCAGCCAGGCAGCTCCAGCAGGCAGAAGACTAAGAAGTTGATGATACCCTGGAGCCTCAGTTTTTCCACCTGTAACATGGGCTAATGCTACCTAACCCACAGATTTGCTGGAAACCATTTTGCCTCCTTTCTCCTCTTCCCCTCGTTTTCTCCTCTTCCTTCAGGCCTGGGCGTAAACTATTAGCACCTGGCGCCTTCCCCACTCCCACCTTGCTCCAGATCACGTGGGTTCCACAGCACCTCGTGCCTTTCCCTCAGCCCTCTACCTCTGGATTTCCTGTTCTGCATCTGTGGGTTCCCTGAGGGCAGGGGCAAGTCTGTGTCTCCGTGATCACTGAGCTGCCAGGGTCCACTCCAGTGCCTGGCACACAGTGGGTGCTTTTGAGGAGGGGGTGGAGATACTCAGAGCATGTGCGGCCTCTCGGGCTGAGCATGCGCGCCCACCTGACCCGCAATCATTTCCAGCAGCCCCTGGGGGGACTGAGAAGGCCCAGGTGTGTTGTGTTTCGATGATGCCCCAGATTCAATGCTACTTACTTTTTTGTGTGTTTGTTTGTTTGTTTGTTTGTTGTTATTATTTTTTGTAACTTTTGATTTTGGTACAATTTCAAACTCACAAATAAGTTGCGAGAAGAATGTAAGGAATTCCTGTGCCCCTTGCACCGGGATTCACCAGTCATTTCCATTTTGCCCCGTTTGCTCTCTCCTTCTTTCTGTACACCTGTTTCTATATGTAATATATTATGCATAAATATATATATATATATGCAAATAGCAGGCATCAGTCCCTTGTGTCCATCAATACCGAAGGTTTATTTCCTCAGAACAGAGCTTCCTTCTGCCTAACTACAGGAGGATGGTCCGAGGCGGGACGCTGTGCATCTCACCCAGATAAGCACTGCTGTGGTGGTGCAGCGCTCGTTCCACTGACGCCCTGCACGCCCATTCCTAACCCGGCCGCCGCAAGGCTCTCGTCCCAGGGAGGGCGCGGGCTGCCCCTGTCCCTGGGACGAGACCTTTCGTCCCTTCTCATTGGACGGTCCCTCAGCTTTTATCTTTCTAAATTGTTGTTTTTGAAGAGCATGCTTCTTGTTTCGACCCATGAGCTGGGAACGATGAATTTCACTCTGAGTCAACTTTGGAGAATCCCGTGTTTTATGAAATGGGTGTCCCCCCATGTGGTCACGCCCTGTCACACGCTCCAAAGTGTGGCTGTGACCTGTGCTCTCTTTCCTAGGTTGGGGACGCCCTCTGAGGGTGACGTGGCCCACGGTGAGCAGCGTGTGATCGGACCCGACTGCTCAGGCTCAAACCCCGGCTCTGTGCTGTCCAGCCTGTGACCGTGGGTAACTCACTTCTCCTCTCTGCGCCTCAGTTTCCTTGTCTGTGGAATGGGGATAATAACGGTGCCTACCTGATGGGTTGTTATGAAGATTAACAAGTTAATATTTACGAAGAGCTGAGAACCAAGGAGAATTTTTGGAGTACGGAAGCCGTCTGGTTTCATTCACACCATCTTCAAGATGCAGCTTGCGTCTCCCCTTCTGGGCACAGTGGCTCAGTCACATGAAACGTATTCATGCTTCTCCCTCACAATAGCCTCACCTTCCCTTCCCCTTGGGCTGTCCCTCCACACAAGCATTCATGTGCATGTGCACACGCACACACGCACACACACACACACACGAAACACAAGAGCTGGTTTCCCAGGCCCAGGACGCCAGGTAAGGGACTTCGTCAACTCCTAAGAATCCAACCAGAAGGGGCTTGGCCACCGTGTGCCAGCCGCCTGGCCGGGAGGAAGGATGCCCTTCACATCCTTCCCTGCTTTAACCCCGTCGACAGGGCCCAGGTGACAGCTGGGAGGAGGGGAGTCACAGAAATAAAGCCTTGTCTCACAGGGCTGAGAGTGCGGAGCAGGAAGCTGCCTGTTGCTCTGGCTCGTGGGTTCCTGCCAGGAAATCACCCCTCACTCCCTTCCTTCGTGGGGGCCCAGGTGACAGCCACACACACCCGACCTGGAGTCAGAGCCCGACACCAGGAGTGGGGCCCGGCTCCCACGCGCGGCTGCGGGCCACTCAGGTGTGAGAGAAAAGGTGCATCTTGATTCTTCCATAATCAACCTGGACCTTTAGCTCTCAAGTCCTGCCCATTCCCCATCTCGGAGGAACTCGGCCAAATAAAAGTGGTCATTCAGAAAAAGACATCCTGGTTTTTCTTGTTTCAAGTTTAAATCGGTGGATTCTCCATCCCTCCCCCCCTCACACCCTCTGAGGTGGCATTCCCTTAAAAACGCAAGTCAGATCCCACCTCTTCTGGGCTCCGAACCCTCCCATGGACCCCAGTTCCTTCCCCAGCCCTTCCTCCAGCCCGATGCCTTCTCTGACCTGCTGGCCAGCTCTCTGCCTTCAGGCCTCATCTCTTGCTCTGCTCCCTCCCCCTCCTTGAAGCCCTCCTGGATTCCCTTGGGCCAAGTACACTCCTGTCTCAGCACCTTGGAGTTCGCTGCTTCCTCCACCTGCAACTCTCCTCCCTCTGATGCCCACCCTGCTCCTTCCTCACCTTCGTCTTTCCTTTTTCAACGTCGCCTTCTCGGTGATCCCCACCTCACTTCCCCCAACGATCTGTTTTAAATTTAAAACACCAACAACCTCACCCTCTGGCGTTCCCCCTCCCATACCACTCCCCCCCCTGATAATATGTGTAACGGGTTTGCTGGTTTACTGCCTGCCTCCCCACACAAACGAGTTTCCCAGGGGAGCGGACACATTTGTGTGTTGTCGTTTGCAGGTGCTCAATAAATAGTAGATGGAAGAACGGATTAATGGGTGGATAGACGCATGGAGGCTTGATGGATGGGTGAATGGCTTCAGTCTGGGGAATTCTGCAAGCTCTGGAAAGACGCAGGGAACAAGTTCCTTCTACACACTAGTTTCTCAGAACAAATCTGAGAGCTTCCTCCCTTCATCCCTGCCTGATTTCACAGGCAACCTTCCCGGCCCCCTGCAGAAAGGGCATTTGTAACAAGGACATGGAGGATCCCATAGCATCTCGGGGAGGGCTGGAGGGCCAGATGAGATGGTTCCGCAGCCAGGAACGATACCCAAGACCATGCCATCGACTGGTAGGGTGGAAGCCACCTGCTGGGTGGCTGAGCCCTGGGCAACACAGTTTGCTAACGCAGCTCCCTGGAGCGGGCGTCTGGACTCTCCTATTAGTTATGGTTGCTGCATAAAACACAGGAGATCCAATTCCCTTTGAATTGCAGATAAACAACGATTCACATTCTGGTAAGAGTATGTTCCATATAATATTTTATTGTTATTATTTTGCTTTGTCTAAAGCTGGCGTCCCTACTTACTACTCCTGACACCCACACGGCTCCGCGGAGAGAAGTCTCTGGACACAAGCTTCCTTGCGTCAGGGGCTCCCAGTTCAGCCTCACGGAAGCATGTCACCTGCGGGCACCCTAGCTGCAAGGGAACCTGGGAAAGCAAACGTCGGGCACTCTGAGCTTCTACAGCAGGAAGGGCTGCCCGCGTGAAAGTGAGGAGCCCCCCAGACTGTTAGCAGCGCCTGGGTCAAGGCTTCTGCTCTCCTGTTGTCAGAGAGCCTTGGCCGGGAAGACCCAGGCGCTTCCAGCATGTGCTGTGCGTTCCGAGACACAGGCCTCTTTCCCCTCCATCTATTTTCTCTGCCAGAGAGTTTTATGTCTATTTAGATATCATTTCCACTAAAAGGATCTGGGGCTCCTCCGAGAAATGGTTGATTCCAAGACCGGGACAAGGAAAGTACAAGATGAGCCGGGAACATAATGTTGTGCCAAAGCTGACGGGGCCACGTCAACAGCACACAGGAGGCAGCTGGGAGGAGCTCCCGTTGTTCCAATCGGGGAGGACTCGAGCATCAAACTAAAACGTGACAGTAAAGCATTGCAATCCACTGTACAGAACAAGAAGGAGTCACCCCCTATCCGTGTGTGTGTGTGTGTGTGTGTGTAATATATAGTAATACACAGTATACAAATGTGTAGTGTATGTATTTATAAAATATAAAATAAATGAATGAATAGGGGCGAAGGGAGAGCTTTTCCTTACAGGATGGTGACAATAAATGCGGGGTGTGTGATGGAATTAGGAAAGCCACCACTCGGCAGCATGTGAAAATGTTGGCTTAGGCAAGAGTCTTCAATAGAGGTTAAACGTGTGAGCGAAGATTTTGCAGGTATGGGATTTTTACATGCTCTCAATATCTCTCTCTTTAAGGTCAGTGTTTGTTGCAAAAAACACTTGGTGAAACCTCCGACAACATCTTCACCAAGAGGTCGGAATCGCCATCAACAGCAACGAGGCGCGTCGGCAGGCATGCTGGGAAACACACACGTCATTTCTGTGAGATTCCCGCCGACCCTGACATTGACGATGGAGAAACACTCGCTACACTCAATTCGAGGGACATTCCACAAAACAGTTAGATGGTCATGTTTTAAAAAATGTCGACAGCATGCGAGAACATAAAGCGAGCAGCTTGTTCAGATTCAAGGACACGGAAAAGACCTGAAAACGTAATGCGATTGAGACCCGAGAGCTTCGTCTGCCTAACACATTCCTGGTACCAACGGCGAGCTCTGACTCACGCCAGCAGGCGAGGCCATAGAAGCACCCGTGTTGATTTCCCGATTTAGAGGATTATACCAGGAAATGTAAGAAAATGTCCCCTTCTTACTAAAGTCCTTAGAGATAAAGGGGGCCTCGTATCTGCAACCTCTTCTGAAGTAGTTTAGAAAAGGAAGAGAGAAGGGAAATAATCAAGTAGAGGCCGGAGATGCTAACGTCTGGGGAATCTGAATGAAAGTTATATGGAAATTCTTTACGCTAAGATTGCAACGCTGCTGCCAGTCTGAGAGTAGGTCAAAACAAAATGGTCAAACAAACAAACAAGTCTGTTTAGAAACTCAAAAGCTAACATTGCATCCTTTATCCCTGCAGTTTTGCTGTCGTGTCCCTTCCCTGAGAGAGAAGCCAGAATAATGGTTTCAGTAGCTGCAACCACTACCATGTGTATAGTACTTATTATGTGTCAGGCTTCCAAATGCTATTTTAAAAACCAAATTCCCGTGTTGGAGCCTCATAACAACCCTATGAAGTAGCTGCTCCTATGGCCCCCATGTTACATATGAGGAAACTGAGCCACAGAGAGGTTTCCAGATCATAAGTGGTAGAGCTGGGATTTGAACTCACACTGTCTGGCTCCAGGCTTCTCTCCTGCCCCTCAGAAGGTCATATTGGGACAATTTCAAAGGTGTAAACTATGAGAGATTGAAGAGGGAAAATGGGATAAGGCACTCAGAGGTTCTGGATCCAATTCTAATGTGGGGAGGGGGGAAATGTACCAATTCCTGCTCAAGAAAAAAAAGACAGCCCTAACCAGTTTGGCTCAGTGGATAGAGCGTTGGTCTGCGGACTGAAGGGTCCCAGGTTCAATTCCAGTCAAGGGCATGTACCTTGGTTGTGGGCACATCCCCAGTAGCGGGTGTGCAGAAGGCAGCTGGTCAATGTTTCTCTCTCATCAATGTTTCTAACTCTCTATCCCTCTCCCTTCCTCTCTGTAAAAAATCAATAAAATATATATTTTTAAAAAGATAATCACCCTGTGTGGCTCAGTGGTTAGAGTGTTGGTCCATGCACCAAAGAGTCACAGGTTCAATTCCCAGTCAAGGGCACATACCTGGGTTGTAGGTCTGATCCCTGGTCCTGGTCAGGGCACTTGCAGGAGGCAACCAATCAATGGTAGTTTTCCTCTCCCTCTCCCTCCTTTCCTTCCTCCTTCTCCCTTCTTTCCTTCCCGCCACGCTCTCTAAAAATCAATGGAAAAAATGTCCCTGGGTGAGGATTCACAAAACAGAACAAAAAGACAATCAACAGTGACCGACTCATGACGACCCAGATGCAGGAATTCTTTGATCGATAGGGTGTTCCAAAAAAAAAACAAACACGCGCACACACACTTTGAATAATTACAAAGGCAGTGTTTATTAAAATACATTTCATTTTCAAAACTGAGCTGTCAGCTTTTAAAGTGGGTACATATTTTGGGGGGACACCCTGTATCTCTCTGCTGAAGTTGAAAAGGAACATTTCAAAATAAAGGAAAGAGTGAGAAATCTTGCAGAAAATTAGAAAAACAAACACTTGGCCATTCCATTCTTGAAAATGTTTCTGAAATCAGAGGGACCGAGTGAGCTGCAGCCTGCTTTGCCTTCCACAATAGTTCTCTCTGCTCCCCTGACATCCAACTCTGACGCGAAGCAGCTCCTCACCTTTCCGCCAGGAGGGCACAGGCCACACGGAGGCTGACAGGTCGGAAGTGGGAGGAATCTGGTCGCTGGGGACTTCCCTGCATTGTCCCCTGGACCTCCTACCTCCCATCGTGGGGCGTCTCCATTACACGAAGCTTAATAAACTTCTAACAGACACTTTGACAAATAGATTCAAATAGCCCCTGAATTATACTTGACAAATATAATTGAATAAGCAAGTGCTTGAAAGACACGCGTGCTTATTAAATCAGATATGATATACTCGGTGCCCTCCTGGTACCTAGCAGGCACATGACACAATGAATTTCTTTGCCACCTTCCTGTGTCAGACGGGATGCGGGCAGTGGGATGGAGAGGAAACATCCTTGGGACCGCGGCCAGGATGGGTGAAAGGAGGTAAAAGCAGGTGAGCTGGGAGCCTGCCTGCGGACAAGCCGGCCCCTTCCCGCTCAGCGTGGTGGCAGCCAGGGCACACAGGGAGGCTGTCTGCCGCTCGGAGCCAGGCCAGGCGCTGACAGAGGGAACTGGTTTAAGGGCCCGTCTTCCCGGTTCTTGGCTGAAGCCTGCTACCAGTTCAGTTGGCCAAAATGAAAGAGCAAAAGGAATGTCATGAGGTTTTCAAAACCTGCGCCTTTGGCACCACACGTATTTTTTTAAGGGTCTGAAAGATTAGGACAGGTTTCGGCTTGGGGTGGAAAATTGGAAGGAAGGTGGATAAATGAACAAACAAAAATCAACCCACTGAAACGTAACGACTCTGGGACCACCTACATAGCTGTGGGGTTTGTTTGTGTGTGTGTGTGGGGGGGGGGTTTTCTTTTATAGAAGGAAGTTGCCACAACTTGAGGATCCAGAATTCAATAGCTCTGCGTCCCCCCTTCCCAGGCACTTCTGGGCAGGACTGATGAGGGAAAGTTGATCTAGTCCAAGATTCTTCTACCTTCTGCTTGTATCCTTCCAGAGACAGGAAGCTCACTCCCTATTTGTAGGAACTAGTTCATCTTTGGACAGTTCTGTCAATTATAGTGTTAGTGGCGGAAAAAAGGCATTAGGTGTCAACCTCCTTTCTGCCACCTCGGTTCCTGAGTTCTGGCTCAGAGAAGAATTCAGATCCAAGACACAAATTATAAGAGAAACTTTATTTATAAAGTCACAGAGGTAGGGGCGTGGGGCAGGCTGGAAGGGGTCAATGAGGGAAATGAGGGGCCATATGTAATATGTTCAACAATAAAGAATTATATAAAAAAGAAGAAGAAGAAAGAAAAGGAAGTCACAGAGATAGAAGTGAGCTGTAGAAATGGGCTCAGGAAACAAGGGCCCTTGGAGCTTAGGGGAGAGGGAGAGGGAGAGGAGGAGGGGGAGGGA
>PVJC01021164.1:0-28463 GCA_004026665.1 Murina feae | reverse complement strand
CAGCCTTGCCCCTGCCAAGTCTGAGGCCTCTGGCCCAGGCATTATGCCTGGGTAGGGCACCCTCATACTCCTCTGATCACTGGCTCAGTCCCTGCCCCCTCTGATCACTGCCTCCGCCCTTGCCCATGCCTGAGGCCTCTGGCGAAGGACTCTGGCCTGGGCAGGGGACCCCTAGCCCCTCTGATCTCCTGTTCTGCTCCTTGGGCCCCCCACCTCCCCTGCCACCTGCCTGGCTAACAGGCCTGACCACTTCAGTGGTGGGGCTGAGCTGGACTGGGCACCACCATCTTTGGCCATGGGGTGGCCATCCTTGTGATTGAGTGATGCCTAATTTGCATATTGCTATTTTATTAGCTAGAACACTCTTATTGGGCATTTATTGTGATGAATATCTTAGAATTGTGTTTGCTATATTCCAAAAATTTTGGTATTGTATTTCCATTTTCATTTGTAGCAAGGTTTTTAACTATTTTCTTTTGACTTCCTTTTTGACCTATTTGTTTTTCAGTATCATATTTTTTCATCTTTAAATATTTTCAAATTTTAGCTTTCTTTTTGTAATTAATTTCTAGTTTTACACCATTTTTATTGTAAAGGGTGTTGATATGATTTTATTTCTCTCATTTATTAAAACTTGTTGTTATGTAATATATGATCTATCCTGTGTAATACATGTACCCTTGAGAAGATTTTTTATTGTATTGTTTTTGAATGAAATGTTCTAAATATATCTGATAAGTTCTTCTTGTCTAATATGTCATTTAAAGCCTATGTTTTTTTCTACTGATTTTCTGTCCAGATTATTTCTGTCTGTTTTTCACTTTAGCTCTGTTAACATTTGCTTTATATTTTTAGGTGCTCCTATGTTTGGTACATAAATATTTACAAATGTTAGCTCCTCTTTTTGGCTTGATTCCTTATCATTATGTAACACCATTCTTTGTCTTTTATCACAATATTTGTTTAAAGTCTGTTTTGACTGATATTACTATAGTTATTCCAATTTTCTTTTGATTTCCAATTTTATGAAATAGAAGAAAAGTAGGACAGTGGGTTCCACAGACACTGAAGAAAGAAGAAAGTGAGTTAGTTGAGGAGAAAGTGATCAGCATGCCAAAGGCTATTCAGATGTTAAAAAAAATAATGGAAGATCAAAGATGGAAAAGTGTACCTTAGTATCAGTGACACCTTAGTAGGAGAGATTTCAGTTGAATGGTGATGGTTCATATTGCACTATATTTTGTTTCTGCAGGAGTGCAGGGAAATTAGTGAATAAAAAGGGCATCTTTTTATGCACATCGTTGTAAAAACAAGGAAATAATTGAAGGAAACCATATGGGCTTTAGAAAAAAAGATATGTATGCACGTTTTATAAGTTGAAAAAATTAAGTATGTGCAAATGCTGAAGAAGATCATTTAGGATGTGGAGAGACAGTTCAGGTGTGGGCATAGCAGAAAAAAGGTCAAAGAGGATAGGAGGAGGGCAGAGTTTGGTGGCTTTGCAAATATGGACACAGAATGTTATGAGTCCTCACACCACCCTTATTCTAACTTGTTTTCTCTCTGAAGTGGAGACAGTGACATTTTCAGAATAAAAGCAAAGGATGGTGAGTTGAAGAAAATAAAAGATTTGAAACAGTCATTTTGAAGAATGAGAGAAGCCCCTGACTAGGAGAAGTAGAATAGAGTTGATGTCAGACCTTAAATTTATGTTGGCAGCTGTGTTTAACTACCCAGGTGCAAGCTCAGAGACGGTAGTTAATTGGATTCATCCAGTTCTAGGGTTCTGCCAAGCAGGTGTGTCAAAAGGACAGAAGCACAATGGAAATTATAAATTGTGCCGATTGTGGTTGAAATGACTAAGCATGGAATCTAAAATGTCTGGGGAAAAGGTGATATGATAATTTTTATCTTTATAATTTTTAAGTTCCCAAATGTTCTGTAGATGAAATGCATTTCTTTTAAACGCAGCAAATCAATTAATTGACTTTCAGTTGTTGGAAAGTTTTAAGAAGCTCAAGACAATAGGCAACACATATAAAACATTATTTTTCAACAGCCCATAGCGCCATCGATTCCCAAATATCATCAGTAGTTTTAATACAATGTCCCTTACTTTTACTTAATAGGCATATGCATTCCAAGGACGTGGAAATAAAACATTTCTCAATATAGTTAGGATGCAGGAACAGAGGGAGGAGATGACAACCCAGTGGGCACAAGATTGTACTTTTCAGCAGCAAAGATGTGATCCTTTCCTTGCATCAGCTTGAAAATACTGTCTTTCCTGTTCAGATCATGTACTTGCAGCTTGTCCAGCCCATTATTTTCATGTGCGGCTCACCATCTGTCTTCAGACTCACCTGGAGGTAGCATCAGTGGTCTGTGTAGCTCATCTTTCACTCTTTGTAGCTCCTATTCAAAACATTCATCAGACAGAAAAATACAGCATCTTTCCCACTGGGTTGTTATCTACTTCTCTCACAGCTGCTGTCTCTGTTCCTGCACTCTAACTAAATTGAGATATTTTATTTCCACCTTCTTGGAATGCATATGCCAGTTAGTGGTTACTACTACTATAAGCTCGAGGACTGATTTCTCAAAGGCATTGGAAATTGTCTTGTGACAGCCATCTTGTTTTTTATTTCTCACTCTTGTTTTTTATTCATTACTATCATCCTTTCATTAGAATTACAGCTCCAGGGCCTCTCAATTTCCAGAATCCTTTTTTCTCTGCCTGCTGTTACATAATAGTCTTGTTTTACTCTTTTCATGATTTTAAGTTTTCTTTGCTGACTTTTTTTGTTTGTTTGTTTAATTCTCACCTGAGGATATTTTTTCAATTGCTTTTGAGGGAGAGTGGGAGGGAGGAGGGGAGAGAGATAAACATCCATGTGAGAAAGACATTCTCTGGTTGCCTGCCATATGCCCTGACCAGGGGCTAAGAGCAAACTTGAGACCCAGGTACCTGCCCTTGATCAAAATCAAACCCCCCACCCTTTATTGCAGGGCCAACACTCTAACTAATCCACAGTAGTTTTCAACCTTCTGGCCCTTTAAATACAGTTCCTCATGTTGTGACCCAACCATAAAATTATTTTTGTTGCTACTTGATAACTGTTATGTTGCTGCTCTTACAAATTATAATGTAAATATCTGATATGCAGGATGGTCTTAGGCGACCCCTGTGAAAAGGTCGTTCAACTGCCAAAGGAGTTGTGACCCACAGGTTGAGAACTGCCAAATTACAGAGAGGGCTGCTCATTTTTTATATATATATACTAGAGGCCTGTTGCAGGAAGAATCCTGCAAGAATAGGTCTTCATCAGTCTATTCCTGCAAGAAAAGGGCTTCCTGAGCCAGAGTGAAGCACAGAAGGGGGCGAAGCTTCACTCCCATCTCTGCTGCCTTGGCTTCCTCCCTTCTCTGTTACTTTGCTGCCTCCCATCTCCACTGCCTCGCTCCCTCCCTTCTCCACCATCTCTGCTGCCTCAGCTCTGTTCCCTTCTCCACCGCTGCGCTCCCTTCTGCAGCACTTGGCTTCCTTCTACGCTGTCTTCAGTCTTCAGCCTTTGCTCCGTGCCTGTGTATGCAAATTAATCGCCATATTTGTTGGGTTAATTTACATATCACTCTGATTGGCTGGTGGGCATAGCGGAGTGACACCAATTTGCATGTTACTCTTTTATAGGTATAGATGTTTATTGATTTCAGAGAGGAATGGAGAAGGAGAGAAAGAGAAACATTAATGATGAGAAAGGATCATTGATTCCTGCCTCCTGCATGCCCCCTACTGGGGATTGAGCCTGCAACCTGGGCATGTGCCCTCAACCAGAATTGGACCTGGGACCCTTCAGTCTGCAGGCTGATGCTCTATCCACTGAACCAAACCAGCTAGGGCATGACTTCTTTTTATTACTATTTAAACAGTTTATTTTAAAAATTATAGTTTATGTCAGTCATACTAAAAGCTAAGAGAATATTTTTAAATCCATAGTTTAATAAGTTTTTAAAGTTGCGTATTTATTTACATACAAATGTTCATTTAAAAACACATAAAATCAACCCTGGCTGGTGTGGCTCAGTTGGGAGGAACTAAGAGTGTTCTGGTACACACTTAAAGTTCACGAGTTTGATTCCCAGTCAAGGCACATGCGTAGGTTGCAGGTTGGATCATTGGCCCCAGTTGGGGTGTGTGTGGGAGACAACCAATAGATTATGTTTCTCTATTTCTCACTCACTCCCTTTCCCACTCCACCCCCTCTCCCATTTTCTTTCTCTAAAAAATGACAAATGTCCTAGGGTGAGCATTAAAAAACACATAAAAGCAAATAACAATTACCTTTATTTCTACTAGCAGAGCTACTTTAGTGTTTTGATCAATATTCTTCCATAAATACTATGCAAACATTGAAAAATGTATGAGATCAAGATGCACTTTTATTTCCTGCTTTGGTCATTTACTTAGAAATGGTGAAAATCTTTTTGTGTTGCTATTTTTTAAAAATTGAATGTTGGGTCATTTTCATTAAGGATATTTTGTTTTCTAGGAATCATGCAAGGCAGTCTGCCCAGGAACCTTTTACAAAGTTTCTCTAAATCAGTTAAAGTTATCTGTCTGGATTTATAAGAAGACTAGGGGCCCAGTGCACAAAAATTTGTGCACTCGGGAGGTCCCTCAACCCGACCTGTGCTCTCTCACAGTCTGGGACCCCTCTGGGGATGTCCACCTGTTGGCGTGCGTGGTCAGCCTGGGTGAGGGGCTGATGGCTGTTTGCAGGCTGGCCAAGCCCCCCAGTGTGAACCCTCACCCCATTGGGGTGTGGCCAGCCTGGGTTGCAGGCTGAGGGCTGTTTTCAGGCTGCCCACAGCCCCTTCAGGTTTTGGATTTCTACTGGGGTACCTAGCCAGCCTGGGTGAGGGGGCTGATGGCTGTCTGCAGGCTGGCCAAGCCCCCCAGTGGCATCCCTCACCCCATTGGGGTGTGGCCAGCCTGGGTGATGGGCTGAGGGGCATTTTCAGGCTTTCAGGCTGCCCACAGTTCTCATTGACCCAATATCCCAGCAAGGCTGGCTGGAAGCAGGTTCCTGTGGTTTGTTTATCTTCTATAATTTATACACTGTTCCTTCAAGCCGAGGCCTAGGCAGTTAAGGAAACCTTCTCTCTGCTTCAGCTCGAGTCTTCTATAATGAAACAATGTTGCACTTAGTAGTCTGCCTGGCCTCCTATTTGCTTCAACTCCTGAGACTTCTGATTGAGACATTGTTGCAAATATGTTCTTGCCTGGAGCTGGGAGAAGGCCAGCTGCCCGCAAATAGTTTCACTCCTGCTGCAACGGACGCCGCCTGTTTACTCAGGTCCGTGAGTGGCAGCCTCCATCTTGGCTGGGTTAATTTGCATACAACCGCTCTGATTGGCTGGTGGGCATGGCTTAGGCGTCTCGAAGGGATGGTCAATTTCTATATTACTCTTTTATTAGATTAGATATATGTTGGAAGAGAAGTCAAAGGTATGTAATGGGAATGCCCAATAACCTTTTAGACAAATTCCTGTGAAGATGTAAAGTTGATTCCCTGGAATTAAATGTGTAGAAAAAAGTGGAACAGTTTGAAATGTAAATTATTCATGTAGATGGGAAGAGACATATAAGAGAAATTTAAATGCACTTTTTAAGTGTTTTTTTTTTTTTCATGCTTATACTTAAAATGAGCATGAATATAGTTCTCTCTTCTGTTTGTCAGAAGTGTTTTGTGACAGAACATAATTTTCAGGATCATATACTATTTTATGCATATTACATATATTCATCTATTGTTGGAGGTTTGTATTTCTAATCAAGTTTGGACAATATGATGAACATCCTCACAGTCTATAATTTGCATGGATCTTGGATAATTTTATTAAAGTGAATTCCTAAAAATAGAATTCAAGGACAAAGGCATGCACATTACAAGAATTTTGTCCTACTTGCCAAATGACCTCAGGGAAACTTCTTTCATATTTTATTATCATGTGCAGTATATAATTTAAATGAAAAATTAATGGACAGTATATTTCTTTCGGCTAAGCATGATGATAATAGCTATTAGAGAAACCTAAGGTCAAAGTAAACACCATGCAGAATGAACCTAATACATTTCTTCATCTGAAAATATTATTGATTCTCTTTTAAAAACAGTGAAGGTTATCTGAGATCTTGTGTTGTGATTGATGATGATCTTATTCATAGCATAAGGAAATCCATGTGTACTTATAATGGGAAAGGATTCCATTCTTCATAGACTATATCCCTTGTCTTAAGCCTTTTGTTTGTCTCAAATAACTTTTTTTATTTCAGAAAGAGCTCATATATATGTATGTGTATAAACATAATTGTATATATGCATGTGCATGTATATATTCATATGTGTATATGCATATGTATGTGTGTATGCATGTGTGCATGTACAGTCACACGCCTTTTGTTAGGCTATATATAAATAGGAAATTGCATAGGATACTATGTTCCATGTTTTTAAGAGCAACAATTATTTTTCTTCAACAGATCAGTGTATGTCAGCACAGGGACTTAGAAAATAGGGAAAACAGTCTTGGAGGTTGCATGGCACAAGCACCATTTAGATTGCTATTACTGTGTGCTGGCGTAGGAATAGAAATGCCTACCATGAGTATCTAACACTATGTTTCCCACTATACCTACATACAAGTCATACTCTGCTATAATGGGCCTTTTATTTGAATGTGTCACCTGTGAGCATGCAAATTAAACCAACATTCTGTTTTAAGGGCTCCCAAAGAAGGGTATTCTGTACTTTCTCTATGGAGTTTCTTTAAAAGTTTCTCCCTATAATTATTTTAAATTCACTATCCCTTGGGTTCTCTTCTTCCATGTTTCAAATAATGCCTTCTCTACTCTTAAGGTTATCCTTCATTTAAGTTATTCCTTTAAAAACTATGTCTTTTTAAAATATATTTTTATTGATTTCAGAGAGGAAGGAGAATTGAACAGTGAACTCCTGGTTCATAGGTTGACACTCAACCACTGAGCCACATCAGCCAGGCTACAAAATATCTCTTAAGATGAACAAATATGGTTAGAATTTTTTCCTCTCCAAATAAATATATGAATTAAAATATTATATTGTTTCTTTATAACCAGTGTTTTTTAAAACTTAAATTTATTGGGGGTAACAGTAGTGAATGACATTGTATATGTTTCAGGTGTACAATTCTAGAATATATCACCTGTATATTGTGATGTGTGCCTACCACCCAAAGTCAAGTCTCCTTCTGTCACCATGATTCTGATCACTATCCTCTCATTTCCCCCCTAACACCTTCCCCCCTGATAACCACCATACTGTTATCTGTGTCTATGAGTTTGTTCATTCATTGCTTTCTATTTTATGTTCCACATATAACTGAAAGCATATGGTTCTTTTCTAACTGACTCATTTACTTAGCATGATATTGTCAAGATCTATCCATATTATTGTAAATGGCAGTATTTTATCCTTTTTATGGCTAAGTAGTATTCCATTGTATAGGTGTACCATTTCTTCTTCATCCAGTCATCCACCAAAAGATATTTAGGTTGTCTCCATGTCTTGGCTACTATAAATATTGCTAAAGTGAAGATAGGTATACATATATCTATATGAATAAATGTTTTCAAATTTGTCAGTTAGATACCCAGAAGAGGGATTACTGGGTCATATGGTAGTTCCATTCGTAACTTTTTGAGGAACCTCTATACTATTTTCTATAGTGATTGCACCAGTTAACACTCCCACCAACAGTGAATGACAGTTCCTTTTATTTTATATCCTCTCCTACACTTGTTAATTTTTGCCTTATTGATAATACCATTCTAATAGATGGAAGATAATATTCCATTATGGTTTTGTCTTACATTTTCTTTATAGCTAGTGAAGTCAAACATTTTTTCATACATATGTTGGGAATTTGTATTTCTTCTTAGGAAAAGTGTTCAAGTCCTCTGCCCATTTTTTAAAAAATTGAATTATTTGTTTGGTGTTGATTGTTTAAGCTTTTTATTTTGGATACTAGAGGCCTAATGCACAAAATTCATGCATGGGGTGGGGAGGGATGTCCCTCAGCCCAGCCGGCACCCTCTCCAATCTGGGACCCCTCAAGGGATGTCTGACTGCCCTCCCTCTCACAATCCAGGACTGCTGACTCCCAACCACTCACCTGCCTGCCTGCCTAATTGCCCCTAACTGCTTCTGCCTGCCAGCTGTATAGCCCCCTAACCACTCCCCTGTCAGCCTGATCGACACCTAACTGCTCCCCTGCTGGCCCAATTGCTCCTAACTGCCCTCCCCTGCTGTCCTGGTAACCCCTACCTGCCCTCCTCTGCAGGCCTGGTTTCCCCCAACTGCCCTTCCCTGCTGGCCCAATTACCCCTAACTGCCCTCCCTTGCAGGCCTGATCACCCCCAACAACCCTCCCTTGTAGGCCTATTCCTTCCCAACTTCCCTCCCCTACTTTGTGGTGGACATCTTGTGTGTTGGAGTGATGGTCAATTTGCATATTACCTCTTTATTATATAGGACTAGAGGCCCAGTGCACAAAAATTTGTGCTCTAGGGGGGGTCCTTAGCCTGGCCTGTGCCCTCTCACAGTCTTGGACCCCTCAGCAGATGTTCACCTGCTGGCTTATGCCTGATCCCCGGGGGATTGGGCCTAAGCTGGCAGTCAGACATCACTCTGGCACCCCAGGAGCCCTTGGGGGATGTCCACTTGCCAATGGGGAACAGGCCTAAGCTGCAGTTGGACATCCTTAGCGCTGCTGAGGAGGCGGGAGAAGCTCCCACCACCACCGCTGTGCTGTTAGCCATCAGCCTGGCTTGAGGCTGAGCAGAGCTCCCCTGCGGGAGCACACTGACCACCAGGGGCAGCTCCTGCATTGACTGTCTGTCCCCTGGTGGTCAGTGTGTGTCATAGTGACCTGTCATTTCCAGTTGTTCTGTTGTTAGGGTCAATTTGCATATTACCCTTTTATTACATAGGATAGAGGCCTGTTGCATGGGTGGGAGTTGGCTGGCTTGCCCTGAAGGGTGTCCCACATCAGGGTGAGGATCCCTCTGGGGTGCCTGGCCAGCCTGGGTGAGGGGCTGATGGCCATTTTCAGGCTGACCACACCCATGGACTGGAGCAGGTATCTGGGACTTATTTATCTTCTATCATTGAAACTTTGTACCCTTGAGTGGAGCTCAGGGCTGGCCAGGGCAGGCAGGAAGCTTGGCTTCCTCCATTGCCAGGACAACCCAAGCCCCCTTCTCACTCCAGAGTGAGGGAGAGATGGAATGAGGGAGTGATGGTTAATTTGCATACTACTCTTTTATTAGATAGGATTAACTCCTTCTTGGAGGTATCATTTGCAAATATCTTATCCTATTTGTTTGCTTGCCTTTTTGTTTTGTTGATAATTCCTTTGCTGTATAAAAGATTTTTTTTAGTTTGATGTACTCCCTTCATTTAATTTTGCTCTTACTTCCCTTGCCTTTGTGAATAAGATAACCAAAGTTTTTTATTTACCTTTTATAAATTAAGTTTCACTTACTTATCCTCATTTTCAATTTTCTCCAAAAATCTAAGTAGTAGTTTAAGTTTGAATAATTTACTCAAATATTTTAATTGTAATTTAAAACTGATGGATATGAAATATGCTTGCCTTGGTGAAAGTAAAAATAATATATATTAATATCTTATATCTAGAACAGAAGTATTAATTTTTAGTAAAATATTTCCATCTTGTATGCATTTACTTTAATATTTATATTATTTTATTTCTGTTCTATATTAAGAAGGTTCAATAAAACATACTTTTCCAGTAACATACTATTGTGATGAATCATTTGGAGCCTATGAGGACAGTTTGAATTTAGTCTCCTTGTGGAGATTTGAAAATATTTTTAGGTACTATTAATATCTCTGCATTAGCAAACTGTTTACCTCCAAATGATTCTTCTAGGCATAAAAACTCAACAATGATGAGATAGTTTTGAAACATTATATTCAGAACTTTTGTAGTGTTATTGTCCCCAAAGTTACTGAATTATTTATCAATAAAGAAAGATTGGATATTAGCATTATTTAGAAAAGATTATTTTGTTATAGGCTCACAATGGAAAGAGAAAAATTATGACACCCCTCCTTGGTGACTTAAAGACTGATTATTATTACCATATTCTTTCTACTACTTATTTATCTTTTGTTTTAAAATGTGTTAGAAGAGGAAATTAAAAATAAATGAAAAAGAACTTTGATAATAAATGTTTTCCCTGTACCTCAGGATATAAGAATTTATGCAATTAAAACTTTTTGTAAAACAGAGATTAGGATTTAATTTTTGTGGTCACTTTTCTTTCCTGCTTTCCTTTTTCTTTTTTTCTTTTTTTTTATCATAGAGATTGAGAACTAATTACATAATGTATACCTCCTTTAAGGTACTCCTATAAATTTATCACATAATCACTAAATCATCACAGGCCATGTACTATTTGCACTCTGTATCCCTTTAAGATAACATTGGATATCATCTGCTTCTCTTGTTTTTATTCATTCTGACCAAAACTTAACCTTAGTGTATAATATGCACAGTATCTTTCCATAGGCAAAACTAGTGTTTCTAGTGAATGTGCCTTTTGAAAAATGTCAAAATTTTGATGGGATGGAAAATGTTCAATGTTTTTTCCTATGCTGCTAAAATGTTAACAACTGACAGCATAGGGAAATGTTTAACAATATTCTGGAAGGCATTTGTAATTCTTGTCTATGAAAATTCTTTATATAGTTTTCTATAACCTGTGTTTTGCCCCATAAAACTTTAACCCTCAAGTAGCAGCCCTTGAATAATAGTTCAAAATCAGAGATGCTAACAAAATGCTACTATGTAATAATGATTTTGTAATGTCATACTTATAGCAAACTTATGTACTGGTGGAATGATACAATGCAAAAATTATTATCCAATGGCATTTTCTGTATGGTAGTAAATACATAGTTGTACTATAGGTATATAAATGTTACATAAAAAGAAAAAAAATTCTCTGGTTAGCATGGCTTAGTGATTAGAGCATTTGCCTACACACCCAAGGGTCACAGGTTTGATTCCCTGCCAAGGGCATGTAGGCATGTAGCTGGGTTGCAGCTTCAGTCCCTGCCTCCTGTTGGGGTATATGTGGGCAACCAATTAGTGTCTCTCTCTCTCTCTCTCTCTCTCTCTCTCTCTCTCCCCCCCCCATACACACACTCATATCCATTCTCAAAGTCAATGGATAAAATTATCCTCACTTTAAAATGCCATCATTATTTGGGCAAGGATTAATGAAAAAAAGAAAAGAAAAAGGTAAATATTAAACAAGTTTCCAGGTAAAAATTGGTTGATGTCTATAATTTACTTTTTACTTATTTTAATTTAGATATAATTGACAGTTTCAGGTACACACTGTAATGATTTACATTATATATATATATATATAATGTCTAGTTGATATCTATTACCCCATATATTTATAAATGTCTTCTTTTATGAGTGAGGAATATTCTGTGGTATATGTATACCACATTTTCTTTATTCATTCATCAATAAATATTTAGATTGCTTCCATATCTTGGCTATCTATCTAATCTAATAAAAGAGTAATATGCAAATTAACCCTCACTCCGTTACAACTAAGCCACGCCCATTAGACAAGCCATGCCCACAAGCCAAGCCATGCTCACCAGTCAATCAGAGTGACACTATGCAAATTAACCCAGCCACGGAGCTAGAGCAAACAAGAGGCCAGTGATGGAGGAAACTGCCTGCCTAGGCAGACTGTGGCCTCCACTCAAGGCAACAAAGTTTCAATTATAGAAGATAAATAAACCCCAGAAACCTGCTTCCAGCCAGCCTCGCTGGGACGTTGGGTCAATGGGAGCTGTAGGCAGCCTGCAAACATCCCTCAGCCCCTCACCCAGGCTGGACAGGCACTCTAGTAGGGACCCAAACCTTGGAGGGGCTGTGGCTAGCCTGAAAAGACCCTCAGCCCCTCACCCAGGCTGGCAAGGTACCCCAGTAGGGACCTGAACCCTGAAGGGGCTGTGGACAGCCTGAAAATGGCCCTCAGCCCCGCACCCAGGCTGGCCACACCCCCATGGGGTGAGCGTACCCACTGGGGCACTAGGCCAGCCTAAAAACAACCATCAGTCTCTCACCCAGGCTGGCCAGGCATGCCAGCAGGTGGACATCCCCCGAGGGGTCCCAGATTGTGAGAGGGCACAAGCCGGGCTGAGGGACCCCCTTAGTGCATGAATTTTGTGCACCGGGCCCCTAGTCTATACTAATAAAAGGGTAATATGCTAATTAGACCAGACATCTTCTGCATGTTCTTTGAGACAAAGTCTCAGTGGTTGTTGCTATGAGGGCTGGGTCAAGGCTCAGACAAGCCTCAGATGCCAGCTGCTGCTATGAGGGCTGAGCCGAGGCAGCTGCGGATGTTGGCTGCTGCTGCTGCGAAGGCCAGGATGAGGCTCAGGCATCTACAGCTGCCAGCAGGGGCAGCCACATCTGCATGTTGGGGGCATCACCTTCACTTGATTGGCCCTGTTGCCTCCCACAGAGGGAGGCCAGAGACAGCAGCAGAGAGGGAGTGATGGGGCCGGTGCCTTCCCATGATCAGTCAGTTGCCTCCTGCAGAGGACATCAGTAGGCCATCAGTAGGACATTGCCTAAGGGCTCCTAGACTGTGAGAGGGGGCAGAACTGGCTGAGGGACCCCTTCACCCCCAGTGCATGAATTTTTGTGTACCAGACCTCTAATGTACTCTAATAAAAGGGTAATATGCTAATTAGACCAGGAGACTTTCCAGACATTGTTCCAGAAAAAGCCATGGTGGTGGGGCCGAGGCAGGCAGAGATGATCAGGCCAGGAAGGGAGGGCAGTTGGGGTAGAGCAGGTTGGCCGAGGGGACAGGGGTGATCAGGCTGGTGGGAGGAGGCAGTTGGGGGCAAGCAGGATTGGAGAGTCCCTGAGGGCTCCCAGATTGGAGAGGGTGCAGGTCAGGCTGAGAGGTCATCCCAATCCCCCCATGCACGAATCTTTGTGTACGAGGGTCCCCTAGTCTACTCTAATAAAAGTGTAATATTAAAATTGACCATTTCTTTGGGATGGCTAAGCCACACCCACCATCCAATCAGAGTGACTGTATGCAAATTAGCCAAGCCAAGATGGTAGAGGCCTCAGCCATGGGAGAAGCCATGCACCACGGTCCAGCAGGGCAGATGGAAGACCTCTGCCCCGGGATCTAGGCTGCAGCTGCAGGCGGGAGAAGCTAGCCATCCATGGCTGCAGTCCAGCAGGACAGACAGCTAAGCTTCCGTCAGCCCCAGGATCCAGGCCACAGCTGTGGTGGGAGAAGTGAGCCCACACTGTGGTCCAGGGGAGACAAAAGCTGTGCCATTGGTGGGTCCTGAATGGAGGGGTGGATCATCCAGAGGTGGAGGTGCTCCTGCTTTGCAGCTGCAGTGCCGGGGCTGCATGGGCAGCTGCCACCTGGCTGGGGCTGAGCCCTAAGCTGGGGGTTAATGCCCCCTGTGCATGGAAGCTTTAATGAGGGAAGGAGGGCTGCTCCCTCTCTCTCACACACACACACCACCTCCTGGGCCCACTCTCTTGCCGGCTCCATTTTCTCTGCCAGAGTGGCAGGGACCTCCTGTGAGAGGCCCCCCGTCTCCCTTCAGAGCTGGGGTGAACCCCCGGGGGAGCCAGGAGACAGAGAGATGGGCAAGGGTTGGGGCGGAGGGAGCAGTAGCCAGGGCAAGTTTGGGGGGAAGTAACCAGGAGGGGAGGGGTGGAACAGGATGGAGGGAAGAACTTTATAAATGAGTCAGTGGACAGAAGAGTTAAAAAAAGAGGATGTATGAGTGAACTGTAGGGCCTATAATGATAACCAATTATAGTTGTGTACTGGGGACAGATTTTAAAAGTAGAAGTCAGAAAAGAAAAAAAGATAAATGATGGTGGATAATTAGGCAAGTAGATAGGTATTAAAACAGTGGAAGTAAGTAGAAAACAATGTATGACAAAGTTAGGATGAGAGAAAAGAGGGAGGGAAGAAAAGTTATAAAGGAGGAGTTGGTAGAGCTTAAGAAGAAAATGGGAAGAAGGAAGGAATGGGGGATGGAGTAAAGCAGGTCAGAGGGAGGAAGTGAAGAAAAAAATTAAGGTGGGAAGGAAGGAAAAGGGGAGGGTGGACAGGGGTAAAGATAAAGAAGGAATGTAGGAAGAGAAGGAGGGTAGTAGAAAAATGGGAAGAATGATGATGGAACAGAAGTAGGAAATAAGGAGGAAAGAAAAGTTTATAAATGATGAGTCAGTAGGAAAAGTGTTACATAAAGGAGAAAAAATGTGTGAAAGCAAGAAGCCAATAAGGAAGTCAAATACAATTGTGCGTGAAGGGGATAAGGTTAAAAAAGAAAGTTAATAGGGGTGACCAGGCCAGCAGAGGAGGGCAGTTAGGGGGATCAGGCAGGCAGGCAGAGTGGTTAGGGCAGGCAGGCAGGTTAGTGGTTAAGAACCAGAGGTCCTGGATTGTGAGAGTCCCCAAGAACTCCATATTGGAGAGGGTGCAGGTCAGGCTGAGGCCTGCCCCCCCCCTCCATGTGCACAAATTTTGTGCACTGGGGCCCCTAGTATATCCTATATAAGAAATTGGGAATATGCAAATTGACCCTCACTCCAGTCAATTTGCACCCACAGCTGAGGCTAAGTTCCCATAACGAGCCTTAAGGAGCAATCAGCAGGGACCTGAGGCTGCACGCCCACCCACCTCCTGCATGGGGCTTGACATGGGACCTCAGGTCGTGCCTTCCACCCGCAGGGCTTGACAGGAGACCTCAGGCTGCTCCCCCCACCCTGGGACCAGGCCAGAGGAACTCAGGCTGCACCCTCTCCCCTGGTGCCAGGCCAGGGGACCTCAGGTCGTGCTCCCAGCCCTGGCCCCAGTTCAGGGGACCTGAGGCTGTGCCCCCCACCCAGCGGGACTTGACGGGGGCCCTCAAGGTGTACCCTCCACCCTAGTGCTGGGCCAGGGAACCTCAGGCCATGCCCCCCAACCCAGCACCAGGCCAGGGGACCTCAGGCTGTGCCCCCTGCCCCCGTGCCAGGGTTGGGGATCACAGGCCACTCCCTTTGCCTATCAGGGCTTGATGGGGGACCTCAGGCTGTGCCCCCTGCCCCGGCACCAGGCTGGGGGATCACAGGCCACTCCCTCCACCCAGCAGGGCTTGATGGGGAACCTCAGGCTGTGGCCCTCTGCTCTGGCACCCAGGGGACCTGAGGCTGAACCCTCCCACTTGGCAGGGCTTGACAGGGTGGGACCGTCTGGGTCTGGATCTAGCCCAATGAAGGGGGGTCGTCCAGGTTTGGGTCTCGAGCAAATTTGAGGTGCATGTGGGTGGTTGAAGACTTGACTCTGGGTTTCATGGTGCTCCCCAGACTCTGACAGGAGGAAGATTTTCAGATACGTTTTACTAATTTTCTTTACTCTCTGACACTTCTATTATAGAGAAAGGGCAAATAGCAATATTAAAATATTTCCTCTAATTAATCCCCTTTTAATGTGCACGAATTTTGTGCACTGGGCCACTAGTATATATATAAAAGCCTAATATTCAAAGTGTCCCCTCAGGAGTTCTGTTGACCAGTATTCCAATGGCTTGCTATGACATGAACTGACCACTAGGGGGTGGCACGGAATGAATGAAGACCCAGGTTGGCAGCTGGCAGCTGCTAGGGACCCTACCTGTTCACAAATTTCATGCCTCTAATTGGGCCTCTAATTGTAAATTATAGTGCAAGGGACATAGGATGCCTCTATGTAAGTTAGGATTTTTGTTTTATTGGGATAAATACCCAAAAGTGACATTGCTAGACAATGTTTTATTTTATTTATTTATTTTTTAAGATTCCTCATACAGTTTTTCATCTTTTAACAAAACATAAATATAAATTATTTGAAAACACACTCTCAAAAGATAAATCAATTATCAAACTAGACTCAGATATGACAAATATGTTAAAATTAATATGTTACAGGCTCTAATGGAAAAGGTGAACAATAGCAGATCATATAGATAATTCTATGAGAGAGAAGAAAACGATAAAAATTGATTGGAAAACATAGTAACAGAGTTAAAAAACGCTTTTGACGGCTCATCATTTGATTCAACCCAGGGAAGAGTCAGTGAATTTAAAATGTCTGTTGAAATTGCGCAAACTGAAACAGAGAAATGAGGGAGGGAGTAGATCCAAAGTCTCTTGGACAATAGTTAATGGTCTTTCTTATATGAGATTGAAAATCACTGTAAGAGAGAGAAAATGAGAAAAAGAAATGTTTGAAGGAACAATGGAAAATTTCCAAAAATAACAACAGATTCAAATTAAGAATGCAATAACTCACAGGAAACCAAAACAGAACAAAGCAAACAGCTCCAACAAAAATAATTTTTAAAAAATCTAGCATATTATGTTCAAAATAATTGAAAACTAGATAAAAGAAAATCTTGAAGGAACTCATACAAAAAAAGATATATTATATAGGAAGAGAAAAAGATTACCACAAAATTCTCTTTAGCAAACACACTATACCAAATATGATATAGAGATGGAAAATAAGGTTATGAAGATATACACAGCATGATTATTCATTAGTGAAATGTAAATTAAATCGCATCTATTAGAATGGCTTAAAAACAGAGACCAACAATACCAAGTACTGTAGAGAATGTGAAACAACTGAAATTCTCATACATTGCAGTTTAGCTGTTTCTTAAAAACTAAACATATACATGTACTTATTGTATAATTAGGAATTCTACTTCAAAGTATTTACTCAAGTCAAAACTTATGTTCACACAAACAATTGTGCACATATGTATGAAAGCTTTATTTACCAATGCCAGTAAATAGAAACCCAAATGCACTCCAGCAGGTAAATGGATAAACGAACTGTGTTATATCCATAAAATGGAATACTATTCAGCTATAAAAAAGGAACAGACTATTGCTTTATATAATGCATGCATAGGAGAATAATCAGTGGACACGGGAAACTGGGGGTTAGGGAGGAGGGGGGGGAAGGGCAAGGGGAAAAAATGGAGATCTATCTATCATCTGTTGTAATACTTATCTATCACTTGTTGTAATACTTTAAGCAATGAAATAAAAAAAACTAAAAAAACAAACAAACAAAAAAACATGAATGACTCTTAAATGTTTGTTGCTAAATGAAATGACTCAGAAATAAGGGAGTATATGTTGCATGATTCCATTTATAAGGCATTCTGGAAAAGTGAGTGTAGAGTATAGTATAAATAAGTGGGTGCAGTTGTTTGGAATGGGAGGGAGGTTAATTATAAAGGATTAGCATGGGAGAAAATTTGGAGTGATGAAGCTGTGCTGTATGCTATTGTGATTATAGAAACCTGACTCTAACACTTGTCAAATTCTTCAGAACTGAACACTGGGTTTTACTATGTTGCAGTAAATGCATAATAAGAAAAACATCAGTAAGGATGTCTGGGATAATGTGGGCTATGACAAATGAATCTACTTAAAAAGAAAACTGACCTAATTAACTTTGGAAAACAGTTGTTTTGAGTTGATTGTATAAGGCTGAAGAAAAAAAAAGAACAGTAAATATATAATTTTCCCCACACATATCTGTAAGTGTATGTGTTTATGAGTATGGTTTCTGCTATATTTTGTTTGTTGTTGTGTTGTTGTTTTTTGTTGTTCTAAAATGATGGATCATGTGCTTATTTAGAGAACCAGTATAGAAGCGGTCTAAGACAGAAAGAGAGGGGCCGAATGCTAGTGAAAACCCAGAGGGAATAAAAGAGAGAAAAATACGAAGCTCAGAGTTGGCCTTACACTGAAGTGGAGGTACATATTCTGAAGCTGCGGCAGAATAAAAGTGTGAGGGAGGAAGGCAAATGCTTCAGGAGGCAGGAATTAAAAAGCTCATGCCTATCGGCCTCAATTCACTCAATAAAAAAGAAAAAAGAAGAGTCTATGAGAATTGAAAGAGTGATGACCCGTCCAGTGTGGCACGGTCTTTATTGAGGTTAAAGGTATATCCATGGGGTAATGCTAATAAAGTCTTCCGTTGAATGTTCTGGAACAGAGGATGAATTTCTTTTGGTCATGAAAGTATATGCCCACTATTATAAAAAACAAAAACCTTTTATTGTTTAACAGAAACATAGATTTAGTTTAGTCAGTGGCTTTGCTTTTTTGACATTCAAAATTATCTTTATTGTTGAAAGTATTACCAATGTTCCCTTTCCCCCTCATTGACCCTCTCCACCTGGCTCCTGACCGCCTTCCCCTGGTCAAATGTTAATGTTGTATCCTGCTACATTGATGAATTCATTTATTAAATCTAGTAGTTTTTTTGGTGGAGTCTTTAGAGTTTTCTATGTATAATACCTCACCTGCAAATAATGACAGTTTTACTTTTACCTTTCCAATTTGAATGCCTTTTATATTTTATTTTTGTCTGATCACTGTGGCTAAGCTTCCAGTACTATGTTGAATAAGAGTGTGAAAGTAGACATCCCTGACTTGTTCCTCTTCTTTTTAAAAAGAATTTTTTAAAATATATTTTATTGATTTTTTGCAGAGAGGAAGGGAGAGGTATAGAGAGTTAGAAACATCGATGAGAGAGAAACATCCATCAGCTGCCTTCTGCACACCTCTCACAGGGGATGTGCCCACAACCAAGGTACATGCCCCTGACTGGAATCGAACCCGGGACCCTTCAGTCCACAGGCCAATGCTCCATCCACTGAGCCAAACCGGTCAGGGCATTGTTCCTCTTCTTAAGGAAAATGCTTTTAGTTTTTGCTCGTTGAGTATGATGATGGCTGTGGGTTTGTCATATGTGGCCTTTGTTAGGTTGAAGTATGATCCCTCTATACTCTCTTTGCCGAGAGTTCTTAACCATAAATGGGTTCTGGGCCCTTGCCAGTGTGCTAAACAGTAAGAGCTTTGGCCTGCAGACTGAAGGGTCTTGGGTTTGATTCCCAATTAAGGGCAAGTACTGGGTTGCAGGTTCAATCCCTGGCCCAATCAGGGTGCATGCAAGAGGCAACCAATCAGTGTGTGTGTGTGTGTGTGTGTGTGTGTGTGTGTGTGTGTGTGTGTGTCCCCCTCCCTCCTTTTACTCTCTCTGAAAAGCAATGAGGAAAAAAAATTATTCTTGGGTAAGGATCAACAAAAAACAAACAAAAGCTCAGTGCTGGGTTTTGTTGAATGCTTTTTCTGCATCTATTGATATGATCGTCTGATTTTTATCTTTCATTTTGTTTATGTGATGTATCACATTTATTGATTTACAGATATTGCACCAGCTTTGCAGCCCTAAGATAAGAAATTGATGCTTAGACACTAATAATGAACTCTCAGAAAAACAAAACAAAACAATTCCATTTATCATTGCAACAATAAAATATATCTTTGAATAAACTTAACCATGGAGGGTAAAAATCTATATTCAGAAAAATAAACGACTTTGAAGAAAAATTAAACTAGACCACCAGCTCTCTTAAAACATTTAATGTGTTTAAATAGCCTTTAAAGTTTGAAAACAAAAAAAAGCAACACTGGAAATGTTTGTGCCTGCCATACTTGGGTCAGATTAAATTAAATAGGACATCAGTTAAGTTTCAGTACCAGGAAACCACATTGTTTTGTTTTTTCTTCCAAAGTAAATACATATTTTAACCCTGAGTATTCAGTAGTTTCAGATGGTGGGCTTCTAAAGAAGATCCAAGGGTTGCATTTAGTTCAAGAAAAAGAAGTTAGTCTGCAAATGCTGGCCATTTAAATTCACCCAAAGCCTTTAGAAACTACCAATTTCAAAGTGGAAAAAGATAGTGAAGCTAAATGCGTGTAAATCAGATATCAAAATGACCAATTTCAGATTTGGAAAGAGATTACATCCTCTTAAAACAATAACAGCAACAAAAAGCTTATGGTAGATGTTGGCCACCCAATGCAGTACAAAACATGAATCTCAGTACAATTTCTCCTCTTCCCTTTATTAGCGAGTTAATGATCAATTAATATGCTTATTATGGGAGAATTTACCAAAACAATTTCAGTGGCATTCTCTGTGGACTCAAGGGTTAAATTGTGTGGAACTGTAGTAAGGGGTGAGTTCTACACTACAATTTACTCCAGCTTATGTGAAACCGCAGTATAACTCAAAGATCATTTTCTGCTCAATGTTAAGCCTATTTCACTTCAAAATATTTTATGAAATTCAATTAGCAAGCAGAGAGTTTAATATAGTCAACCTAGATCATATTTCTATTTAATAAAACAATATAAAATGCAATTCTAATATATTACTTATCAATTATATATCAGTGTCAATTAATTATTCTTAAGAAATGCTGATTCATTTTCTTTTCCTTTTTTAAAGATTTTATTTATTTACTAGGGACCCGGTGCACGAAATTCATGCACTGGGGTGGGGGGGGGCCTGTTCTGCCCCCTCTCACATATTGGGAGTCCTCAGAGGGTGTCCTAGTGATGGCTTAGGCCCGCTCCCTGCTCCCTTTGGGGAGTGGGCCTAAGCCACAGTCTGGCCTCCCTTTGTGGGAGGCGATCAGGCTAATCAGGGGAAGCCACTAGCCCCATCACCCTGCTGCTGCAGCCACTGCCAGTCACCACAGCCACCAAGGTGTTTTCATCAACACAGACTACAGTCCCTTCACCATGAAAAAATGACAACTTTCTTTAGGCATTTTCAAGATGTGTCTTTCACAGGATATGACATTTCTTTCTTTTTTATCCTCACCTGAGGATATGCTTCCATTGATTTTTAGAGAATGTGGAAGAGAAGGGAGAAACAGAGAGAAATATCAAAGTGAGAGGAACACTGCCCCCTGCCACCACCTGCTCTGCCCTTGCTCCACTGGCAGCCTCTGGCCAAAGCTGCAGGCCTGGGCAGGAGACTCCTAGGCCCCTGCCATTGCCAGCTCCACCCTTCCCCCACCGGAGCCTGTGTCCAATGCTACAGGCCTGAGCAGAGGACCCCCAGACCCTTGCTTTGCCAGCTTCACTGGTGCCCAGACCCCTGCAATCACAGGCTCCCCCACCCCGCCCCTCTAATCACTGGCTCTATGGAGCCCAGGCCCCTGTGATCTCCGGCCTTGTCCCTGCCTAGGCCTGAGGCCTCTGGCCCAGTGTTATGCTTGAGTAGGGCACCGTCATACCCATCTGATCACTGGCTCTGTCCCTGCCCCCTCTGATCACTGGGTCCGCCCTTGCCCATGCCTGAGGTCTCTGGCAAAGGTCTCTGACCTGGGCAGGAGACCCCCAGCCCCCTCTGATCACTTGTTCTGCCCCTAGGGCCTCCCTGTCTCCCCCGCCACCTGCCTGGCTAACAGGCCTGACCACTTCAGTGGCAGGACTGAGCCAGACTGGGCGCCACCATCTTGTGGCTATAGGGGCAGCCATCTTTATGATGGAGTGATGCATAATTTGCATATTACTCTTTTATTAGATAAGATTTGTCATAGATTTGAGAGATAGGGGAAAGGAGGAGAAAGAGAGAAAGAGAGCAGAGACAGAGAAAGAGAGACATTGATGTGAGAGAGAACCCATCAATCGGTTACCCTCTGCACACACCCAGACCCAGAATTGAGCTGATGTTCTTTTGGTGCCTGGAATGATGCTCAAGCACCTGAAGCACAGCAGCCAGGGCAACTGATTAATTTTCTTGAACCTTAATCTCTCTGAGTAAAATTCAGTTAAATTATCTATTGTAAGAAACTCTTGCCATCCTTGTGGGCAATAACCAAAAATTAATATGCTCAATCCACTTTCTAAGAATGTCTAATTTTTAAAGTGCTGCATTCTAAAATGTCCATGTTTAAGTGAACATTCTTAAAAATTTTAAATAACTTGTACAGGGAAAATTAGTGGTTTGAAGTTTTTAATATAACATAATTTCAATACAATGTAACATTGATTTAAAGGACAATAGCTCAATTGTTAAGATACATATGCTAACAGACAGATAAAGCAATCAATTGGCTCTGTTTCTCGTCTTAAATAAAAATACAGTTCTAATCTATTTTATGAATAGCTTTCAATACACACATGTGTTTCCTACATGCTAGGTAATTTTCTTTTCAATTTCCGTGTAAGTCAAGTCTATGCAGGCCATTCCATCTTTCATCCATTCTTACCTTAGGATGTGACCTGTTTCATAAAACTGGAATCAGTTTCTGAATTCCTGCCAGTTTGGAGTGGATTCCTATTTATCTCTTTTATCTATGTCCTGTCTGCGAGCACATATACTGCAATATCTGCAAGTTACTAGGGGCCCAGCAAGTCTAGCCATACCCTAATGGACTCGGCTTGTCCTAGCAGCTCCTACTGATCTGGTACCTATGCTACCAACCCAGTCCCGAACTGGCCAATATATGTATTCTAGTCAGCTTACGTATGGGGGGATTCTACATGGATTAAAGTGACACTAAATGCTAAAGATCTTAATGATTACAGAGTAAACATACAGAGAACTAGCACACTAGTTGGTTATAGGGTACACTAATAGGATAAAGACAAGAGTTTGACAGAAGCACAGGAATTTACAAAGTATTATCTTGAGCAAGGTCTTTGGGAATTTTTTCAGATAGCACTTTTAAAGATACCAGCCTGAGCATGTTTGGCAGTAAAACTAAAAACAAAATTTACTCCAGTGATTAGTTGTCAGGATTTTCTATCAAATAGCAAAATGTGATAATTATTCCTAATGGAAAAAAAGATTAAAATGTCAAGGTTTTTACACCACTGTGATTATTTTATCATACTAGTGCATTTCATTCGTGCCACTGGGAGGTGTGGGGGTCTCTCAGCCCATCCTGCACCCTCTCCAACCTTGGAGCCCTCGGGGGAGCCCTCTCCAATCCAGGAGTTTCTGTCTGTCTGTGCAATCATATGAGCGAATTGTCTCAGACCCCAACTCAGTTTGGTTTGTTGCTCACAGAATAATAGAGGCATTTTTTTTCCTTTTCTTCATTGGTGGAGATTTCCTGAAAGTTGTAGGATATCTTCCCTTTAATTTTTCCTAGACACTCCGATTTTACTTATGTCTCTCACCTTTGCTTTCCCTCCATCCCCTACTGCAACAGTAACTTGCTCCAGGCTCACTTTGCTCTAGTGTCTAGGAGATCCATCTGCCACCAGAACTACGATTCCCAGCATTCCTGGTGTTCCCTGTGCTCTGGGCTTCTGCTTCTAGTCCTGGGGCTGCCATCAGAACTACTATTCCCAGAATTCCTAGTGCTCCCCACATTCTTGGTTTTCCCTGCCTGCTCTGTCTCTGTCCCATGGCCTCCCACTCTGCCAAGTCCTCCAAACCACCAGCTCTTCCTCTCTGCTCTCCATCTGGAAGCTTGGGGAGCCAAGCTCCCCAAGCCACTCCACTCTCTGCTGGCTCTCCTGCTCTGCTCTCTGCCCTGCATCTATGTATGCAAATTAACCCACCATATTTGTTGGGTTAATTTGCATACTCACTCATGATTGACTGGTGAGCATAGCGGAGAAATGGTCAATTTACATGTTTCTCTTTTATTATATCGGATTATTTGAGGGGCTATCTCCTAAAATTTTGCAGCACTTGTCAAATAGAGAAATACAGAAAATTTACTGGCTCACATATATGTTGGTCCAGATATAAGATCTTGCACTATAGAGTAGTCTATTTTAAGTACTTTTTTTTTCCAGAAAATAGCTGTCTATGCTGTAAAAATCTGTATGGAGATTTTGCTTCTATGAAACTGAAACTCAAAGGTGTCATAGATGGTAGGTAAAATATGTATCACAAAGTCAGAGTCATTTGATAAAATACAACTGAGTCTAAGTTGAATCTGTGTAAGAAACCAGGGAGCTCACACCAATTTCTAATTTTCTAGAATTTATATTAATACTATCAAGAAGTAAACATATTGGGCAAAATCATGTGTGAATGGAAAGTTTAGAAGTTTTGTCCTGTCAGGTAGTTGTGAAAGCCATTTGTGATGTCTATGTTGATGCTTTTTAGCTCATTTTGAGAAAATAAACCTTAGTTGTTTGTTTCATACTGTGCCTCCAATGCATGAAAGATCCAGAGCATAAAACACAATTTTATTGATTTCTTAATTAATTTGTTATTGTTATTTTCTTTATATAGTTCACTAAATGCCATAGATATGAAATTTTTCAGAATGCAAGAGAGTATATCATAGTTTCATTACTTTTCGTATTGATTTTTTTCTTTTTTTTTTAGTACGTGGGACAACTAATTTAATATGGACTGCATGTGATATGGCTCTGGTCATAGCCTATAAAGGAAACGTAGGTATAAAAGCAATATTTGGAAAAAGAGAAGAGAAAAAGTGGAAAATATTTGCACCTCTGTAAGACACAGTAAAAGCTAACCTAGTAGGCATGCCAGATGTTCAAAAAATAGCATAATGTAGAGCTGAAAAAGTGGACTTAACAAAATGTTGACCACAAGTCTTTAGCATGTTCATGTAAAGTTAAAGTAAAGGAATACACTGTTCCAGTGTCTCATCCCAGACTAGTTAGGTATATCCCTGTCTAGCCTGCAACAAAGGCCTTTTGATGCACCGTGACTCCAGAAAAGCAAGCTGGTGCTAGGACCTATGCTCACGGAGGATTTTTCCGTGATCAATTTAATCTCTGTACTTAATGGACTTCTTATAACTATCCTGCCTCATGACATAAATAAGAGTTTATGCTATTTATAGTTTTTCATGACCCTTAATAACCTTATTTGCGAATTACTCATCTTGAATAATCAGAATGGAAAAAAGGAACTTTAAAAATTATTTTGGAAGTTTTAATGTTGGGGCAGGGGCTGATGTAACACCTCTTAGTGTCCCCTTCTTTGTGGCTGGACAAACTTCATTGGCTTGCAGTCTGCAGACAGGAGAATAATGTTCCAGATTATTACTGTAATGTTACTTTAAAAATAGTATTTCATGGGCTACTAAGAAATTGAGAAATGCCATCTTTCATTTTTCTGCTGTGTAAGAGAAGTATGCGATATTTCCATTAAAGGAAGGTTACCATAATAATCATAACCAGGTCATAGTGACCATCTTTGTAAGTTATTTACTGCTAACCAAAATATGATCTCCATGTTTGCATTTGTTGTTTCTGGAGGGTGGACATAGCATGAACCACAAAGCCCAGCCTCTTCCCTGTAGAATTTACACTATATAAATTCCTAAATAGTATACCTACAACACAGGATCTTTTGGTAAAAGTTCACTTTTGTTTCTCTCTAATAATATTAATATGATCCTTTTAATATTTTATTTTGTGATCTTTATTTAATGGTCCTACTGTTGACTTCAGGAGCATTTATTGCCTTATCAATATTTTAATTCCCTGTCAGTTTGTCCAGTGTTTAAAGAATTGTTTGCGCTTAACAAATATGTATTGTATTAAATTTAACTGAGTAGTATTATTTTCTTCCAGGGTAAGATTTAGGGTATTTTAATGAGAAAAGGCTTTCTATTAGTTTCTCTTCAGAGAAGAGGGATTTGATTGGTAAATGCTATGAGTATTTAAGGGAGATATTCAATTGCCTAAATCAGCTGAGAAAATACTATCTAAAATGAATTATTTTGTGCTCACAAAGACTCCCTAAGTAAATAAGAAATCTGGTATGATTTTTTTTTTCTAAAGATAACCACATGATGTGAAAAAGGGCCTCTCATAAACTATTACAATAGAGCAAAAAGCCTAACACTTTCAAAAGTCTTTGGCCAGAGCTTTCTTGCAATGCAGGCATCCTTTTCAGAATAATGAAGTATTGCTTCATGTGTGTTAATAAGGTCAACTGGCACTTATAATATGCTAAGTCAATCATGCTTATCAACATTCTTTGCTAACTCCAGAATTTAATTTTCATTCAATTTAAAAAATTTAATCACATCAGCTTTAAATTTTAGCCCTTCCTCAAGGAAAGATGTTTTTAATAATGACTGTTCTAAATAAAATTCTTAAATTTATCCTGAGAGATATGTTAGTGATGATGCTAAGGCATTATATGTTTATGCGCGCACACACACTAAAGGTTGGAAAAATATAGGGTAAGATCATATTTATAACAGTGATTAGGTATGCATTTTAATAGTGTTTTACATAATCCCATACCAGTTTTATAATCTAGATAGATTAAAGGGGCTTTTAACAGAAATGAAAAAAGTTTCTCTTAAAGTATAAGCCTGCCCCCCAAGGGAGTAAGATAAATCTCAGTATACACAAGAATGGCTCAGCAAATACAAAGCGTGTACACTGTGGAACTGAGAGAGAATATTTTACCAAAGTATGTCTTAATCCCATTAAGCACTATTTCAAAGTTAATGATAAGAACAAAAATTGTCTAACCTCTAAGAAACCCAGATTTTTACTGAAAAAGAATTATGAAGGTAGATATTTAGAAAATGTATTCTAAGACAAGATCCTGAATGCTTATGTAAAAACAACTTGAAATTTTTGTTTATTATAATCCTTTCGCTTTTAGATGACTCTGCTCCATTGGTCTAGTGACCTATTCATTAGAACAAAACTACTTCTATCTGCTTTTACTTTTTTATTGTCATAGACTCAGATTATTATATTTCACTTAAGGTTACTCCACATAAAAATATTCATTCAGACATGGAAACATCAGACCCAGGACAGGATGCTTACTTTAACCACTTCTGTGTACTAAGTCTTAGAAAAATTTAGCAAGAAATAGGAATACAAGAAATCCAATAGGAATGAAGAAGTAAAATGATCTCTGTTAGCAGAAGACATGACTTTATATATGATATACCCTAAAAATTACACACAAAAACAACAACAAAAACTTGTTAGAACTAACAAGTTAATTCACAATTGCAGGATACAAAAATCAATAAACATAAATATGTGGTATCTCTAGGCACTAAACATGAGTCATCCAAAAAAGATATTAAAAAAATAATTCTATTTACAATAACATCAAAAAGAATAAAATACTTAAGTTTAAATTTAACCAAGGAGTTAAGACACTTGTTCAATGCAAATTACAAATGGTTACTTTGGAAGAAATTAAAGAAGACAAATAAATTGAAAGACATGCTGTGTAAATTGATTGAAAGACATAATGTTAAAATGTCAATATTACCTGAAGCTAAGATTCAAAATGGAATCTCTAAAAAATTCCCAATGGTATGTTTTGTAAAATAGAAAAATCCACCCTAAAATTCATACGGAGTATTGAATGACCCCAAATAGCCAAAACAATTAGAAAAAGAACAAAGTTGGAGAGCTCACACTTCCAGTTTTCAAAACTTATTACAAAGGTACAGTAATCAAAACAGTGTGGTACTGACGAAAAGATAAGGCTATAGTCTAATGAAATAGAATAGAGAGTTGAGAAGTAAACCTAAACATTTATTGTCAAATGAATTTTGGCAAGGGTCCCAAAATCATTCAATGAAGAAACTATAGTCTTTCACCAAATGGTGCTGTGAAAACTGGATAGCAACATGGAAAATAGAATAATTTTGGATCCTTATGTCATAAGTAAATATTGACTCAAATGGTTCATAAGAGCTAACACTGTAAAAAGTTATTAGAAAGAAATATAAGGTAAAAGCTTATGACAACAGATTTGACAATGATTTCTTGGATGTGATACCAAAATCATAAGCAGTAAAAGAAAAATAATAGACAAATTAGACTTTGTTAAAATTTTAAACTTTTGTGCATCAAAGGATGCAATCAACCAATAGGGTGAAATGCATCCCACAGGATGAGAGGAAATATTTGCAAATCATTTATCTCATAAAGGGTAAATATTAAAAATATATAAAGAAGGCAAAAAAAAAACCCCACAAAAACAACTTGAATGTTTTCATTAATTCTTCTCTCCATGCTTTGAATTCTTTAGTGGTTTCATAACAACTTTGTTCCCGGTCACATGCTTATGTGTACTTTCCATTATCTCAGTGGCAATATCACAAATTTTTCCTTTGTTAATTGTTCTTTGTTGTTTTTTCCTGAGCCTTTGCTCAGATTATCTTCTATCATTTTTGTGCAGAAATGTTTTTCAACATGTGATATGCCAAAGCGGTTTCTTCACCGATACAGCCCCTAGGGCATTGGAAACTAAAGAGAAAATAAACAAATAGGACTTTATCAAAATAAAAAGCTTCTGCATAGCAAAAGAAACCATCAGCAAAACAACAAGAAAACCCACTACATGGGAGAACATATTTGCCAATGTTAGCACTGATAAAGGTTTAATCTCCAACATTTATAGGGAACTCATACAAGTTAACAAAAAGAAGACAAACAATCCAATCAAAAAATGGGCAAAGGACCTAAAC
>PVJC01021163.1:0-28545 GCA_004026665.1 Murina feae | reverse complement strand
GGCTTCCTCTGAGACTAGAATTTCCATGACTAGAGCAGTGTGTGCCCTAACATCATGATGACAGTGCTGCCCGTACCGTGGGGACCACAGTGAACAGAGTCGGAGGCTGTTAGGGGAGGGATCGGCCTGAGAGTGGGTCTGTGAGGACAAATCTCCAACCGAAGCCAGACATCCGCTGTTCTTATCATCTGCCGTGTTTCTCACCAGCAGACCTACGGAGGCTTACCAGTTGGCTGTTCACAGTTACAAACACCACAAATCTTTTTTTAAATTTTATTGATTTTTTACAGAGAAGAAGGGAGAGGGATAGAGAGTTAGAAACATCAATGAGAAAGAAGCATCGATCCGCTGCCTCCTGCACACCTCCTACTGGGGATGTGCCCGCAACCAAGGTACACGCCCTTGACCGGAATCGAACCTGGGACCCTTGAGTACACAGGCCGACGCTCGATCCACTGAGCCAAACTGGTCAGGGCAACACAGTTTGTCATCTTCCAGCCACAGAAACTCACGTGTCTTTGATCAGCTTATTCTCACGCCCTCACACGTGTGCTTCCAAGGCCATCGCATCAAATCCAGGAGCTCAGGTTCCCATACATTTGCCTCCTGGATGGATGTTTTCATGTCCCTGTTTTTTTACACTGTGGTGGCGGCCCACTGGTGAGTTGAGCAATTAAGTTATTGGGTCAAAACTAGTATTTTAACACAAGTGAGTAAAATAGAGGCGACGATGTGAGGGTGCTTTGTACAGAGCAAAGGCACCATGCAAAACGAGATTCCTGGTTTAGTTTTATGCGTGTGTGTTTCTGTGTGGATGCGCGCGTTTGCTAGGCTGAGATGCAAAGAGTATTTCTCACTCTGGTTTGAGGAAAACGGTGGGGAGCTGCATTTCTCGCATTCGGGTTAAGGCAGGGTGGCTGTCCACTCTTAGCAGCGAGGCCCTCTCGTCAGAGTTGGCTTCTATTGGGAATATTCAAAGCTGTCAGTCCTTTAAGGCCCTGGTGCTCTGAATGGCTGTGAGTCCGTGTGTTCTTCTAATTTCTCCCATTCGGCGATGCCAAGCGCAGGGCAGGTTCCTTCTCGAACCCGCTCCTTACAGCAAACTCCATCCCGGCAGGCAGCCGGACACCAGGGGGTGAGCACACTCCTTCCTCACATAATGGCATCAGTCTCTGTACCCACAGCCGTTACCAGAGCAGCCACACGCTGCCCCCTAAACAAACCACCTTACACACGAGCTGGGTAACATGGCAGCTGCCCCTGAGCTCTCTGTGAGCTCTTAGCCTCACATCCCCAGCTCTCAGCTCTCCTGTCTCCTGCACACACAGGAGCTACCTTCTCTGTGCCCGCCGCCCGCCTCTCCCTCTCTGCGCTTTCTCTAGCTCTGCTCAGCTGCTCTCTCCAGCAGACTCCTTCACACACAGTATCCTGGATAGTATTTCAGAGTAAAGAAGGCTGGTTGCCAACAGTGGCATCAGTCATTTGGGCTACAGAAGGTCATGGTGTCCCGTGTGTCCTTGCGCCCGCTCATGGTGTCTTGGCCTGATGCAGATTCCAGGCTCAGAGGCTGGTAAGGGCTCCCGGGCCCAGGGCGGCCTGGACCAGCTGCTGCGCTCTGAACAGCCTCCCCACCGCATGCATTCGGGTTTCCTTCCTCCGCTGTCTCCTGCGGAATTGATGGATTCATTGTTCTCCCTCCACATTCGCACTGACTGTCCTGGGTAGACCGAGGGTTTTGGAAGAGTGTGCGCACGTGGTCACCTGCAGCGGTGGTTAAAGGCTGAGCAGGTGACCGAGGGGAGGGAACAGTTGTACCACGTGGGTTAGTACCAGACCCTCACGCTTATTACCAAAACAAGCCTGCATTTCAGTCTGTGGTCCTGAGAGGCTTCATCCTCAGTGTTGTCATTCAGTGCCACAGTCACTGTGCTGAGTGACTGCCGTGAGCAGGCCCCGGGGGGAGGGGGATGGTGGCGGTGGCTGAGGGAAGGCACAGTGCCTGAGCCCTCCCCTGGGGACAGGCCCCTGCTCCCAGCCCTGGCTCTGACCGCTGCTGGGTGACAGCCCGTAGCAAGCGAGCGATGGAAGCCCTTGGCGTCCGGTTTCCTTCCTTGTTGCCTGGGACGTTCCCGCAGAGGCCTGGCTGGCGTGTGGCACATCGCGGTTCAGTAAACGCTGACTTCCCTCCTGGTACAGCTTTTCTCCACCGCCACTCCGGCCTGGTGAGGTCCCCGCGCAGGCGAGAACGATTCCCTTTTATAGAGGCGTCTTGGGGGCTGTGCCCGCCCGAGGGGTGATGCTGCTTGTCCAGCGTCCGCGTGGGGCGGCCCGTGATGCACGGAGGCTCCCGGCCTCTCTGAGCTGCTCCTCGCACCCTGGACCCGGCCCGCGTGCTGCGATGAAGAGCAGCGTCGCTGTCCCTGGTGCGCCTGTGCTGGGCTCGGGCCCTTTGCTCCTCCTGTAACCCCAGGGCTGGTCAGCTGCTGGGCCCCCTTCAGCCTGAACAGTCGACCCTCCCCAGGGCTGGCCTGTCTGCTGTTCTTACGCCGTTTGTCTTCCTCGAGACATTGCTCTGGCGGTTATTTGCCCCCTGACGCTGCTCCTCACAGGTTTCCCTGGACGGTTTGGTGGCTGCTTCCTCCTCCAGCTCCACAGGAAGGGAGGTCCTGCAGGAGACCAGGCGCAGGGGCGGGAGGGCGCACGGGCTGTTCCGCCCGCACACATCTCCACAGCACATCCGGCAGCAGAGTCTCTCCCCTCACAACCCTCCCCCCTGCCCCCCGGATCCCGTCCCCAGTCCCTGCTCCTTCCCTTCGGGAGGAAAGGGCCACTACCTGTTGGCCTGCCTCACAGGTCCCCCATGGCCCTCCGCAGCCACTCCTGGTGCCCCAGGCTCTCACCCGGCACTGGCCACAGTGCAGCCACGGGTCCCCCTCCCAGAGCCTGCGATTAAGGAGCCCAGGACCCTGATGCTGAGATCCTCACCCAGGGGGGCTGCGGGCGGGCACCAGGGTCCTCACCCAGGGGGGCTGCGGGTGGGCACCAGGGTCCTCACCCAGGGGGGCTGCGGGTGGACACCAGGGTCCTCACCCAGGGTGGCTGTGGGCGGGACCCTCACCCCGGGGGGGGGGGCTGCAGGCGGGCACCAGGGTCCCTAGTTTCCGCTATGCCCTGGTCTGTTTGAAGGTTGGCAGGAGAATTTAAACTTTGTGAAGTCTTCTTCCGAGCGTGGGAAGCCTGCTTCTCCCTTGTCACAGTTGGGCTGGACGTGAGATTTTTATAGGAACCAGGTGATTTCGGCCCAGGGGGCTTGTCTCTCATGCCAGGCGGAACCTGGGGCCCCTCGTTCCAGGACCACTCGCTTTCCTGAGGCAGGGCCTCACCCTCCTGGGGAGCTGAATGTTCACCCTTTGAGCTTGGCTCCTGTATCTTGGATTCAGGATCTGAGGCTGAAAACAGATGCAGTTGGATTTTTAATGTTCCGTGTTGTGTAAATCAGTTAATATTTTACATGTGTCTCAATCACGGGGCATGAAGATGCAGAGGAAAACATGTCTTCCCGGAGAGGAACGACAGCTTATTTTAGGTCGCTGGCTGTTGCACTAATGCCTGTCCCGTGTGACCCTCTGCAGGGCGAGAAGTTCGGGCCGTTCGCCGGCGAGAAGAGGAGGCCGGAGGAGCTGGACGAGCACATGGACTACAGGCTCATGTGGGAGGTGAGGGCGGCACGCTGCTTTAAGCCTTTAAAGTGTGTGTCTCTTTACACTGAGTGCATTTACAAGGCGGGTTAATAAATGTTGGTTTCGGGGGACTCTTAAAGTATTGCAGTGTTTCCATTTTAAGGAAGCAGAGTAACTTGAAAGTTTAGCACGTGAAGAAGAGTAGGTGGACGTACCTTCCCGGACGATTCTAGAACTCTGAGGTTTATGAAGCTCCTCCCTGGAAAAGGAATTTCCCAGCATAGAGTGTTTGGGTGTCAAAATGAGCCCTTGCTGGGACCGGATTTATACTTTAAATTCGCTTTCTGTCCCTGGAATTACATTTCCTTTACCTTTACTTCCAAGCTGCAGACCTAGTGGCTTAGAGACCAACTTTGAGCTCCACGTTAGAATGAAAATCCCACCTTAAAACGCACTGTCCTTGCCCTGACCGGTTTGGCCCAGTGGAAAGAGCATTGGGCGAGGACTGAAAGGTCCTGGGTTTGATTTTGATCCAGGGCATGTTCCTTGGTTGCAGGCTTGATTCCTTGTTGGGGGGCGGGGGGTGTCTTATCGATGTTTCTAACTCTCTATCTCTCTCCCTTCCTCTCTGTAAAAAATCAATAAAAATATATTTAAAAAAAAAATACCGACCTTTGATAACATGATACTTGCATCTGTGTCAACATGAGGACGTTAGGAAAAAGCAAGCAGGATGAAACCACTTTCACCAGCTCCTGCTCATTCCTCCTCCTCGGCGGTGTGGTCCCGTGAGGGTCCGGCAGTCACGCTGTGGGCATTTTAGAAGCTTGGCATCTTCCCCTTGAGGGTTGCTGAGGAAAGCTGTGTTTGGCCCCTGAGACCGTGGAGTTAGCAGGGCAGCCAGGCATTACCGTCTCCCAGGCAGCAGCATAGTGTGAAATGCAGAATTTCCATGCATCAGAGCTTCACTTACGTTTGCCAGCAGAAAAGATTTTGTGTCTCTGGCTAAATAACATATTTTCAAAAATATAGCTACCACAATACGTGATTACAAGCTTTGCAGGTGTTTTTGTAAGAACTGTTAACCTCCTAGCATTATAGTAAATTATTATCTAACCTAATAAAAGTGTAATATTGAAATTAACTGTCTCTTTGGGACGGGTAAGCCACGCCCACCAGCCAGTCAGAGTGGCTATATGCAAATTAGCCTAGCCAAGATGGTGGAGGCTGCAACCCGGGAGAAGCAGCACACAGGGTCCAGCTGTAGCGCAGGATGGAAAGAGCAAGCAGGCCAGTGGCCGAAGCCATGGGCGGGAGGAGCAGGGGGAAGAGGCTCTGGCCTGGAATCGATCATTGCAGGGCACACACATGGGCCTCTGGGGCTCCCCGTGTATACCCCGGCCACTCGATGGCTTCCCAGGCAGATGGCCTTAAGGGTCAATGGGAGCTGTGGGCAGCCTGAAAACGACCCTCAGGCACCCCAGTAGGGACCTGAACCCTGAAGGGGCTGTGGCCAGCCTGAAGACTGCCCTCAGTCCCTCACCCAGGCTTGCCACATCCCCATGGGGTGAGGGTCTCCACTGGGGGGGGGTTTGGCCAGCCTGCAAACAGACATCGGCCCCTCACCGAGGCTGGCCAGGCACACCAGCAGGTGGACATCCCCAGAGGGGTCCCTGACTGCGAGAGGGCACAGGCCGGGCTGAGGGACGCGCCACCCCCCCCCCCCGAGTGCACAGATTTTTGTGCACCGGGCCCCTAGTCCTATCTAATAAAGAGGGAATGTGAAAAATGACCATCACGCTGTAACAGAGTGGCTGTGCCCAGAGCGGAGGCTGAGTTCCCATAACAAGCCTTAACGACCAATCAGTAGGGACCTGAGGCTGTGCCCCCACCTAGTGGGGCTTGACAGGGGACCTCAAGCCATGCCTCACTGCCCCAGTGCTAGGCCAGGGTCCTCAGGCATGCCCCCTGCTCTGGTGCCAGGCTGGGGGACCTCAGGACGTGCCCGGTGCGTGGTGAGGGACCTGAGGCCATGCCCCCCGCCTGGTGGGGCTTGACGGTGGACCTCAGGCCATGCCCAGAATCTGACAGGAGGAAGATCTTCATATACATTTTATTAATTTTCTTCCATTTCTGACACTTCTGTTATAGATGAAGGGCAAATAGCAATATTAAAATATTTCCTCTAATTAATTCCCTTCTAATATGTGTGAATTTTGTGCACTGGGCCACTAGTTTCAAAATAAACTAATATACCAGATGCACTGGGACCTCTTATGTAATTGGGCTTTCAAAACAATGAATATGGATTTGGGGGGGAAATTTCTTCTCAACCCCCCACCCCCACTTCACTTACACATGGGGGTGTCTTCTAATTAAGAACTCCCCTCCCCTTGCTTCAAACCAAGGAAGACCAGGTGGGAGCCAGGTGAAGCCTGAAGTATCTGCCTCATTAACAGGCAGGAACCCCTCGTTCATGGCCCCAGAAAAGCAGGGACCCGAGGCCCAGTGTGTACTTTATACTCTGCTTCCTAAATCTCGGCCTTTGTCCGACGAGCTGCGCCTGCAAGGTAGAATCTGAATGTGTTTGTCCATCAGCTGCATGGAGGGCACCAGTGAGCCTGGACAGGGGCAGGGCCCAGCCTGTGGAGAGGCTCACCTGCGAGGTGGCAGGGAGGCGGGCACAGGACAGTGGCTGGCAGGGTCTCAACAGCCAGCTGAGGAGAAGGAGCCGGGAAAGGGTGGGACCCAAAGGACATCCACTCTAATTCCTGGCTCCCGGAGGCATGAGGGGGAAGCAAGTCAGGTAAAAACAATGCACCTTCAGAAGAAAGTTAGGACACCTTCGTGGTCTCAGAGCAGGTGGAGGGTCTTAGATCTTAAGCAGTAGCAATGGAGGGGAAAGGGTCACTGGGAGGCTAGTCACATGAGGACCTGGGCATCAGAGGGCATAATGAAGAGAAGGAAGCAGCAGGGAAAGAGAGGGAGACGACCCTTCTAAGGCATTTGTCTGCCACGGTATTTGTGTCTAAAATATATTATGAAACTACACGCTGATTTCAAGATTTAAAAAAATGGGCAAAAAGCACCTCACACAAGAAGGTGCCCAAATGGCCAGTACACCTGAGAGATGGCCAAGTTCATTGCCCTCATCACAAACCAGCAGCAGGAGGGGGTCACTAGGCGCATTTCATCTGGAGCCGGAGGTGGTGGGTGCGTGCTGGAGGGTGCGTGCTGGAGGGGAGCCCTGTGTTGTGGTGCAGTGCGGAGAGAGGCCGAGGAGGCAGGCATCTGCAGGGCGCCGGGCGGGGAGGGGCTGTTCTGTGGTCCAGGACTGACTGGGTGGTGGCTGACTCGGCCTGGCCTTCGCAGCGGGGCTGGCGAGAGTGCCGGCTTCTGGCTGTTAGGTTGTTGGGGGTAACTCACACCCATGGGGCTTGCTGATGCGTTGTGTGTTGAAAGAGAAGAGTCTAGAACGACTTTGAAATGTTGGGCCTGAGCCTCCTGGGTGGCAGGTGGGGACACACCTGAGGTAGGGCATTTGGGGGAGCGAGGGAAGGAGTAGGACGATGGGGTGGGTACCGCGCTGGGAACTTGGGAAGGGAGGGCGTTATGCCGATCTTCGCTGCGAGGTGTCTGCAACATAAACTTCATTGGACGGAAGTGCAGTGTGCGCCACCGTCATTCGTTAAAAACTCAGCATTCGAGAGACACACGTCGATGGCATGGCTGTTGTTTTCAGCCCCGGCGTGCTTAGAAACTGTAAAACGCAAAGGCTGCAGAAGGAAACGGCTCCCGGCTCCCCGGGCTCTGCTGCCCCGGGATTTCCTGCTCTGCACACGGTTCTCTGCCCTGAAGATGGTGATTGCGCGAGAGCGGGTGTTCCGAGGAGCTGGCTGTGGGAGGGGACGTTTAGTTTAGATGTTTTCTCTCTCTCTCTGCAGCGGTTCTGTGATCACAGCTGGCCTGCTGCTTGGGAACTTGATGGAGCACCAGGTTTCCAATGTGTTTTCGTTTTTTGGGGGAAATGTTTTCAATTGTTTAAAATCTTTTTATTTTCCTTGATGGTGTATGGAAGTCTTTTTAGGTGTTTGGAACAAAGAATTGTCTTCCCCAAATGTTTTTCTTTTGCAGACGATAGCCGTTTGGTTTTAGGTTCCAAATGGAACCACTTAGACGCCCGTGGGCCAGTGCCACCCAGGAAGCCCGGTGGAATGCTGGGAACCCCCAAACCAGCGCCCCCGTGGCCTGCCCCTCCCGCCCCTGGTCCACGCCTCGGGGCTGAGGCTGAGCAGTGGGCGTGACGTGTCCCCTGGAAGTTCTGCCTGGGCTTTGTGGCTGCCTTTTCTGCTTTGTACAGGGAGGGTCCTCCCTCAGTATGCCAGCCAACTTCCTCTAAACCCGACCCAGGATTAGGAGAGTCCTGGGAGTCCAGGCCAAGAAGTTGGTTAAAAAAACAAGAAACCGTGATATCTGCCTTGTTGGAAAGCTCTCACCATAACAGTGGCTCTGACCACAACTGACAGTGCGCTAGGAGTTTTATCAGTAGGTGCATTTGGCTCAAAAAACAACTGCATCTCCTTTCAGAAAACGAGGATTATGTCAAATAGAGGGAATTCGCTGGCGTGGCCTCAGGGATGGGCACTAATTAGTGTGACCATGTTCTCCGCATCCCTTCCACCCCTTTGCTTTGCTGACTTGGTGCTGGCGTCGTCTTCCAGCCTGTGGCGGCTGTCAGGCGGAGAGCAGATGAGGTCGTGTTCATAGCAGGGAGGACATCTCGTCCTCCCACACATCTCCTCAGATGTGGGGGTGGAGGCACAGGTATCCTGCTTCCCAAAAAGTAAGACATCCCCTGAAAATAAGACCCACTTACAGTTTTGCCTCTCGCCGAAACATAAGGCACCCCCCGATAATAAGCCCCCCGAACATAAGGCCCCTCGAACATAAGGCCTCCCTGATAATAAGCCCCCCCGAAGCTACTGTAACTCTGGACTCTGGGCCGTAGCGGTGGGCGCCGCTGCGCAGCTCACTGTTGGCCGCAGCGTGGCCAGAGCAGACAGGAAGTGCGAGGTCTCTTTCAATCAGAGAGCCTGCACCGCTGCCAGGACAAGCTGCCGCCTGCTGCTCGCTCTGCCCTGACGGAGTCTGGCTGACTCACAGTTAGACAGTGAGTCGCGCGGGGCAGGAGTCGGGCACATTGTGTGGACACACAGGTAATACATTTCCTTTTATTGTTCAACAATAAATGTGTACCATCTTCTTCTTCATGGAAAAATAAGACATCCCCTGAAAATAAGACCTAGCACATCTTTGGGAGCAAAAATTAATATAAGACACTCTTATTTTCGGGGAGACAGGGTAGAGTCGTGGCTGTGCGTGTGGAAAGTGACCCAGTCACGAATAGAAGTAAGACAGGCGTGGACTGCTTCGCACACGCACCCTGTCCGCCTGCTGGGCCCGCCCTGCACTCACCTCGCCATCTAGAACTGGCAGGCGGCCTGGAGCTGGGGTCAGCTCTGAGGGGAACGAGGCCGTGGGGACACGTTTGTTCTCGAGGAAGGAGGAGAGGCGTCTGCTCACCGCTGTGTCCCCGTGAGGATGACACGTATGTTCCGTGTTCAGCAACCACTATGTGACCTGGATGCTCACTCTGTCCTGATGCTGTGTTAGGTGCTGGGTCACCTGAGAGACACCCTGCCTGCAGGGAAGGCGGGCTCAGTGTCTGGGGGGCCGGCATTGGTGTCTCCGTGTTCCCATCGGGAGCGTGGAGAGCGCACTTGGCCCAAGTCTGTTTGCTGGTGGAACCTCCTAGAAGAGCAGCGCTGGGTGAGGGTCCTCCCAGGGCGGGGCAGGCACTGCGGTGGCGAGAGCAGCGGAGGGAGGGACGGAGGGAGGGAGGGACGGAGGGAGGGAGGGACGGAGGGAGGGACGGAGGGAGGCGCAGGTGCAGGGGGACGCGGGCCTCAGCCGCGCTGTTGTGTTTCAGACCCGCATCTTCCATTACACATCACGCGTGACACCGTGTGATGGGAGCAAGGGGAGCAGCAGGCGAGGGGCTGCAGGCCCACATGCTCTCCGAATGGCACCTGCAGGTCCCTGTGCATTTTACTTCCCCGCGTTCCGAAGGCAGCAGGAAGGACACGCTTTATGTCTGTGTCACGTCAGCATACGCGAGATGGATGCTGCTTAGCTGGCTGCGGAGAGCCTTCTCTCCTCTGCGTGTAAGGTGAGCGTCGCCCGTGGGAGTTCCACAGCCGCCTTCGCCTTCCTGAGCTGCCGTCCGCGCACCGTGCCGGCAGGCTTCGCGCGGACCAGTGTGCGTCGGCGGGGTGCTGCCTGCTCCTAGAACGCGAGGCACCGCCACTCATTTGAGAGTCTTTTAATCACTCAGAGTAGAAACCCTGTCCCTACTAGCACTTGCTTTTGAATATTTTATGTGAACGTTACCTTGTCATAAAATAGCTCATGCAGAATGACGTTGTAAAGAGGCATGTCTCTCTAAGTAATGTTGAACACAGTACGCCCATCTTTTCCTCTGAGCCCTCCCTTTGGCTCTGTCTTCCTATGTCGCCAGTTTGCTCATGGGGACTGGTGTGGGCCCGTGCTCACCTGACCTGGCCCGGGACCTCGCCAGCCCCCCCCCCCACTCCCCGGCTGCTCAGCACGGCACCCAGACCTGCCTGCAGCTCACAATCCTTCCCATCTTTGTTTCCATCTGTTTTCTGTGTTGGTGTGGTTTAGGCCTTGGCTTCCAGGGTGGCCCGAGCCAGGGCCCTGGGTGGGCCGGCAGGAGAAGACTGACCACATGCCTTAGGTCAGCTGATTTGGCAGCGGAACACACCAGATAGTCCTGCCAGTTCATCAGGGGCCAGGCCCTTCCCGGTCAATGTTTTCACCAAAGACTCAGTCCGTGCGGACACCACTGCCCGTCGCTGCCCAGGAGACAAGGGAGCCCGTCCACAGCCCTGCCACGGAGCCTCCATGGGCCGCTTAGCACAGAAACCTCCCTCCTCCCTTCTCCTCCTCCCTCCTCCCTCCTCCCTCCTCCCTCCTCTCTTCCTTCTCCCTCCTCCCTCTTCCCTCCTCCCTCCTCCCTCCTCCCTCCTCGTTCCTTCCAGTCCCCTGCACAGTGGCTGTCTTCTGGGCCCTGGGAGGGACATTCCCTCTTGTCAGGGCCAGAGGCTCCCCAGCTTCAGAGACAGTCGCCTGCAGGCAGGGACCCGCATCCTCAGGGCCAGGGAAGGCGTTGGCCTCGCTTCGGTCGTTTCTGCATTGGCTGGGCTTTTCAGAACAGCGAAGTGCTGGCGGCAGTCACCAGCCATCTTGTCTCACTCCTGGTTTTAATGTTAGTGCGTGTGCGTCTCACCGTTCAGTGTTTTGGGTCTGGTTGAACTTGGCTATGGTTTTCATATGAAACGAATAGCTCTTATTCCTAGTGACCGGAGGCTCTTTCTTGGGCCTGTGAAGCGAAGCCAGTTGAGTGGAGCTGATTCAGGTGACGTTTCGTTGGGTGAGATCTTCTCCCGTGATGCTGAGGCAGAAACCCCGTTTTTAATGATACGTATTCAACCTCGATTTCATCGACTAAGCGAGGGCAGAAAGGAGAGAGAGCATTTCACTTCCCCCACCTCCTGCTCCCAGGTCCTCGGCTCCGCTGATCTGGGGTTAAGTCACTGTTACCAACCTCTCAGGCGAGTCTGCTTCAGTAACAAAACTGGTGGCTGTTGGGATTTTTAGTTCTTGGTTTTGACTACTTGCTCAATTGATTGGGCAAGTCTGCATTAATGAAAGTGACCCCATGTCTGGAAAAACCTTTTATGAAATGTACTAGGGGCCCAGTGCACAAATTTGTGCACCTTGAAAGGAACTGTGGGCCACCAGGCTGTGGTGGGCACAAGGGTGGGTCTCGGCCCATCCTCCATGCCCCCACCTGGCCTCTCCTACTGCGGCCCCCGGTCCCCTGTCTGCCGGCAACCCCACTCCTGCTGCCACTACTCCCATGTTCAGATGGCACTGGCCCTGCTCACACCCACGGACAGTGCAGAGTGATTGGGGCCGGCGCCAGCAGCGGGTGCAAGCAGGGTCAGTGCCATCAGCAGGTGTGAGCAGCAGCTACCATCCTGATCGCCCCTCAGGAGCAGGGAGAGGTGGAGAAGCCCTGCGCTCGCACCTGCTGACTGTGCGAAGGGATTGAGGCTGGTGCCAGGCACTGGCAGCATGTGCAAGTGCCTGGCGGGACCACAGAATTTTCAGTAACCACCAGAGGCTCACCCCGATGACAGTGACCAGTGCCCTGCCTTAGTCTGGCGCCCTTGCTCACCTGTTCCACCATCTTGCCACGACCTATGCCCACCATGTTCCACACTCTGCCACCTGCTGCTGACGCCCGCCATGTTCCGAGTGTGCCCCCTGGTGGCCAGCGCATGTCATAGTGTTCCGTTGTTCAGCTGTTTGGCGTATTTGCATATTAAGGTTTTATATATATATAGACTAGAGGCCCAGTGCACGAAATTCACACATGGTGTAGGGGGGGTTCCCCTCAGCCCGGCCTGCACCCTTTCCAATCTGGGACCCTTGGGGAATGTCCGACTGCCAGTTTAGGCCCAGGATTGTGCCTAAACCGGCATTCGGACATACCTCTCACAATCCTGGACCCCTGGCTCCTAATCACTCACCTGCCTGGTCACCCCTCACTACCCCCCCCCACCAGCCTAATCACCCCCAACTGCTCCTCCTATCAGCCTGGTCACCCCCAACTGCTCCCCCTACTGGCCTGGTCATCCCCAACTGCTCCCCCTGCTGGCTTGGTTCCCCCACGCACCCTGCTGCTTAGTCGTTTGGTTGTCCCTCACGAACCCCCGTGCCGGCTGGTTGCCCCACAAAGCCTGCTTGTTCCGTTGTTTGGTCGTCCCTCACTAACCCCCCTGCTGGCGTGGCCATAGGCAGCCATCTTGTGAGGGCGTGAGGGTTAGTTTGCCTATTACCTATTTGTTATGTAGGATAACATCTCAGAAGGTGTACATCACAGCCTGGGATGCCCGAGGAGCTGATCAAGCACCTATTAGATGAGATCATGTGTTCAGTCCCTGAAAACATATGTACTTGGGCGCTGAGAGCTAAAGCCGTCCTGGCAGAAACTCTGTTGTTTTTGGGACACCATGGAGACTAGAGCATCTGAAGGGAGGTTTTGGAAACTACCAGGTTCTTCAGCTACAAAACCATCGAGCGAAATACAGACGCATGAGAGTGGTTTGGAGAGAGACGGCCGCTGGGAGCCCGGGGCTGTGACAGGGTTTGAGTTGGGCCGATGGTAGGCTTCGAGCCTAGGGGAGTTCCGGACCCATGGACACTGTTCTCTGAGTGACCACGGGACAGTGCCGTCCCCTGGACTCCTGCACTGGATGCTGCCGGTGCTGCCGGAAGGGTGGATGAGGGTCGCCCACTGAGACCTGCCTGCCACCCGCGAGGCCTGCCCGCCCCCCGCCAAGAGCGCTGACTGAGCTTTCTCAGAGTCGGCTCTGTCTTATCCTTTGCTGCTCACTGTTTTCCTCACCGCGAAGACTCATGACCTTGAGTGCACACTCCCCCACACCCAAGGGATGTGTGAGTGGGGACAGGCCATACTTTTTCGCGTTTTTTATTGTGGTAAAAACCAGATAACGAACTTCACCACCTGAGCCTGCTTTTAAGGGCACAGCTCAGTTGTGTTCAGTGTATTCACGTCGTGGAGACGGAGCTCCAGGAGTCCTTCGTCTTGCGGATCCGAACCTCCCCCCCTGCACACTTCCTGGCCCCCTCATCCCGGACCGGCAGCCACCACTCCCCTGTCTGTTTTAGGGATCTGGCTGCGTTAGAGACCTCGGGTAGATGGGAGTGCACAGTGTTCGTGTGTGACTGCGTATCTCGCTTACCGTGCGTCCGAGGTCCCTCATGGTGGAGTGCGCCGAATCCCCTCCCTGTAGAGACTGGGTGGTGTTTCCGTGTGAGTCTGTCCACGTGCCGTTTGTCATTTGTCTGCGTGGCTTCCCCTCTCGGTCTTGGGAAACAGCGCTGCGTGAACCGGGGTGTGCAGGTGCCTCCGCAGACCCTTCTCTCTGCTCTCTGGGGTGCACCTCCGGATGCGCTACGGGGTCTGCTTCCCGTTTCTTGAGGAGCCCCCCGCTCCCCCCTGGCTGTTCCCCACAGCGGTCGCACCATCGGACAGGTCTACCCGTTTCCCTCCAACACAGGCGTCCCAGTTTTCTACATCCTCGACGACCGCTGCTATTTCTGTTTTTTTTTTTTTTTTTAAATAGTCGGTCATCCTAATGAGTGTGAGGGGTTGGAAGTCTAAGGGATACAGTCACTGTTCAAAAGCTGTTAGTGACTAGGTCGGTGCTTACGGACGAATCGAAGCCTGCGTGAGTGTGAAGTCGGTCCTGAAGGATAAGATGGGGGTGCGGCCCCGACCTTGACTCACCTGCCACGTCCCGGCTCACTGGTTTGATGGGCGGTTGGGTTAGACGCGGTGGCCAGGTCCAAACCCGCCGCGGTGGAAGCGGTGGAGTGTCGGGGCCCGGACAGAACCACGCTCCTCCTTCCGCTGGTCCGACTGGACCCCGAGGACCGTGTCGAGCCTGGGCCGTGGGTCTGGGGTGGGTAACCGGCCGGCATGGCGCTGGGAGCAGCCAGGCACTGAAACCCGCCCATGGCGGGAGCTGGGCTCCAGCAGGGAGAGGAGCAGGCGCAGAAGCAGATGTCGCCTTCAGGGGTTGAAGGTTGTTGGTGGAAGGTGGTCAGGGCTTAGCTCTGTCTTTGAGGACAGAGTGAAAACAACACGTGTGTGCCAGCGAGAGAAGCGGTTTCTAAGGAGCATGAGCAAGCCTTCCTGGCAGCATGGGGAGGGGTGAGACCGGGGGTTTGGGTGTAGTGGTAAAGTGGAGGCTGGGTGAGCTGGAGGCTCTGGGTTTGGGTGAGACTGGGTTTGGATGAGGCTGGGTGAGGGGGAGGCTGAGTGAGGTGGAGGCTGGGTGAGGTGGAGAGTGGAGACTTGGGATTTGGATGAGGCTGGGTGAGCTGGAGGCTCTGGGTTTGGGTGAGGCGGAGCCTGGGTGAGGCAGAGGCTGGGTGAGGGGCGCAGCTGGTGAGGTGGGTGTCACCGGGAAGGGGTCCTGCCGGGGGAGATCTCAGCTGCAGCTGCGGGAAGGCTGGTCTGCATGGGGCCTGCGAGAAGCTAGACGAGCACCAGGGCCTCTCACAGAAAGCCGGGGATTGAGTCGTGTCCACCGCCAGGCGCTGCCCACCTGGACGGAGCGAGTCGTCTCCCCGAGGAGGGGTCTGGAGGGCCGTCCTGCCTGCCGGGAACCCAGGGGTAGCTCTCCCATGTGCCGCCAGGTTCTACCCGCTGCCCGTCCCGTCTCAGTGCTTCCTGCTGTGCACCCACCTCCTCACAGTTCATGGCTCAGCCCCACGTGCTGCCCCTGCGTGTGCTCCGCCTTCCCTGCACTGTCCCCCTTTCTCGCCCGCCCCGCCCTGGGTCCTGCCAGGCCACCTGAGGCGGGCGTGACTCTGTGGGCACCACACGGGCGTCTCCCTGCTCCCTGGGCTGGGAGCTTCTCCGTGGTGACTAAATGTTGTCGATCTTTGATTTCTTGCTACAAACGAAACACGGCTATGGAATGAAGTGAAAGGGCTGAGTCTCTATCTGTGCGCCTGGGGCTTGACCCTCTGTGGTAGCTTAGGACTTGGGAATGCGAGAGGATGGAATATAGGTTTCTGTTCCACGTTCCGTCCTAGCATTGCACACGGTTCCGGAGACCTGAATGTGCTGGGTGTGCAGCTGAGTCTCAGGGGGCGGCTAGCAGGCCCCCCTTCCCCCTCCCTCCTGCTTTCCCCACCTTCCTTCCTCCTCCTCCCTGCCTCCTCCTCCTCTCCCTCCTCCTCCTCTCCCTTCTCCTCTACCTCCTCTTCCTGCTTCTCCTCTTCCTCCTTCTCCTCTTCCCCTCTGCCTCTCCTCCTCCTCCTCCTCTTCCTCCTCCTCCTCCTCTCCCCCCTCCCCGCCCTCCCTGAGTTGGTGCCACCTGCTCGCACAGTGCTCTCCTGGGGAGCCTGGCAGCTTCTCTGCTGTAGTGCGGGCATCGCGGGCATCGGTTCCCTGGGCCTGAGTTCCCTGGGCCCAGGTGCACGGGCCCTGCAGGAAGCCCAGCTGCCCTGGGTGTTGGCATGAGGTGTCTTTTTCAAATACGTCAGATGCGGTTCCAACAGACCTCGCTCAGTCTCCACGCTGGCCATTGTGTCCCTTGTCTTTCCAGTTGCTCACTTTGGTCTCCTGATGCCTGGCTCCCCGTGCAGCCGACCGGCGCCGTGCTTCGGGGCCGGCGACATCCTCGCCTGCCATCCTGTGCGTTAGCAGAGAGTTAGACATGGGGGCCCAGGCAGCTGAGCGGCTCCGAGCGGCTTGCCTGCTTATAGCTGCGCATATACGCTGTCGCGTGGTGACCTAGTGCCTTGCGCTGCTTCATACTTCGTGCAGAAGGCGGGTTTGGTGAATTTGCTCTGAAGTTAGGTGTGGGGCTTTATGTGAGTGAGAAGCCATGTGCACGCGTGTAGCTGCTTCGCAGTCACGGGCGCCTCTCCCAGGGCTGCTGGGAGTTGGCAGGGATCCCACCTGAGGGGCGGCTCTGATTTGCATATGAATGTGCGGGTGACCCAAGGGGGAATGCGCTCCTGTGTCCAGAGAGACTGTGGGTCTCAGCGTCCGTGGTTTCCTTCGATGTAAAGAAGGTGAATGTGATGGGCTGGAGTAAACCTCCTTAGCCAGGCCCCTCATCTCCCTGCTGTGCCGTAGGGGCAAAGGCGTGCAAGTACTTGGTCCCTGAAGAACGTGTCGGATGCTCACACAGCTGATGTTTCCGCGGGCGTCTTCGTTACTTTTGATGAATGAATCATTTTATGTGATTATTTTTTAAGATTTTTAAGTTGATTTCCAGAGGAGAGAGGAGAGAGGGAGAGAAACATCGATGGATGGAGAGCAGAACATCGATTGGCTGCTCCTGCCGCCCCCGACCTGCGACCGAGCCCGCCACCTGGGCATGTGCCCTGACTGGGAATCGAACCAGCGGCCCTTCAGTGCACGGACGTCGCCCAGCCAACTGAGTGAGCCACGCTGGCCAGGGCACGAGTCATGGTTTTGAAAACCTTCCCTTCTGACAGGCCCCGGAGGTCCGTGGAAACACCGCATACTGTTGTGTCCTCATTTACGGTGGTAATTCTGTGTTTTTCAATCTCAGATGCTCGAAGCCCAGCGGAGTGTGTGCTGGCTCACTGTCCCGTCGGCTCTTCCCCGTTTGCATGTTAATGTGCAGGTCACAGCTGACCCGCGGAGGACCGTGCATGCTCTTGCGTCCGGAAAGACCGGGTCTGAGGCTCTGTGCCCGTCTGTGATCTGTGGGGTGTTCTGGGCCAGGACACGCTGTCCACTTAGGCGTGTGCCGAGCCGCACTGTCCTGCAGCGCCGTGGTCCGCGCTGTCGGTCGGGCCGAGCCCTGGGGGGCCCCGCGGGGCCAGTCAGCGTGTTTTGCTTGAATTCCGTGGCCCTGCACTTCCCCTGCGGCTGCAGCCGGAGCGTCTGTCCTGATTCTCGTAAGTGCACTCATGTCCGTGGAGCAAAAGGCCCTGACAGGTTGTCTCCTGGCTCATCGCGCCCTCTGGGTCATAGGCACTCACCTGGAAACCTGGAATAAAAACATCTTTGGACCAAGTTTCTGTTTTAAAAACAACTTCTTCAGCAGCAAAGCCTGCCTGGGACTCAGGCGAGGCTGCTTGTGGCGCTGTTTTCCTCATCCATCGGGTGACAGTAGGAATGTTTCTCATGGACGGTGCCCCGACCTGTGGAGAGTTATGGGGGCTCCCTGCACGCACCGTGTCACCTTCCAGAGCCGAGGGTGACATTGCATAGGAGCCCTGCAGATGCTGGTTTAGCTAACAGCCCGAGCACCGCAGGCCTCTCCGAGGGAGAGAGCCACCACAGGGACTAGAACGGCCAGCGGTACTGAGGAAGGCGGTGGATTGCAGAGCCGGGGAGGGTCTTTCTGTAAATGAAAGTGAGCACTGTGCATATTCAGGAGTCAGACACGATAACATGATAACACACACATACATGATAACACGCACGACAACACACATACATGATAACACACACATGATAACACATGTACATAACACGTGCATGGCAACACACACGATAGCATGCATACATACGACAACACACATAATACAATACACGATAATGCACACATGATAACACACGTACACAATAGCACACATGATAACACGTACACAATAGCACACATGACAACACACATATACAACACACACGACATCGCACGTGCATGATAACACAATAAATACATGCTAACACACATGCATGGTAACACACATATCTGATAACACACGTACATGATAACATGCACACATAAGCACAGGAGCACAAGCTGTTCTTCCTCCACGGGGCGTTGCAGACAACATGCCCGCGTTGTGTCCACTCACCTGGGCGGCATTGGAAGGGGGAGGTGTGGGCAGGGAGCCGGGCGTTAGAGCTCTGTGCCCGGGCCTTCGCGGGCGCAGGGCGAGCCCTCACGCCTGGGCCACAGCTGCCGAGGAGGGCGGCGCTGTGGACGGGGAAGGGGTGTGGGTCACTTTGTGCTTGCAGCGGCCGTACCTTAAAAGGCAGTTTGGGGCAAAATTAAAAACAAGTCCCCGAGGGAAAGCCCAGGTTAAGACACTGAAACCAGTGCCACGTGGCGCCTGGTGATGGCACTCCCCCCACCGCCTCGCCCGCGAGCTCTCCATCTGCGCTTTACGGTTTCTTGTGCCTTTATGAGGTGAAAATGCAGCAGGAAAGCATTTATGTCCGTCATTTCCTTATGTAAGTTTGATATCTCTACATGCACTAGTGAAAGTATACGCGGGCAGCCCTATAATAAATACAAAAAATATAACTTAAGATTTGGAGGAAATGGATGAAATGGGAAATGTAGAAACACACACACACAAAACACACACATTTAATTTTATAAGAGGAACTGCTTATAAAGAATTAGAGCTAAAATTTAGAATATGTTCCTTTCCTGTTCCTTCCCTTCCCTTCCTTCGTTTAACATAAGAATCAATTCCTTACGTGAAACACATGTCTACATTATATTGAAAGGCTTTTGCATTTTTAAACATTTATTTTTATTTTAAAAATATATATTTTTTTGATTTCAGAAAGGAAGGGAGGGGAAGGGAGAGATAGAAACATCAATGATGAGAAAGAGTTATGGATCGGCTGCCTCCTGCACCCCCCCCCCCCCATTGAGAATTGAGCTCACAACTCAGGCCTGTGCCCTGACGGGGAATTGAACTGTGACCTCCTGGTTCATAGGTCAATGCTCAACCCGTGAGCCACGCCAGCCGGGTGTAAGGCTTTTGCATTTTTTAATACAACAACACGATGTAGGTGGTAAGTTGTCCTTTGTCATCTCGCCTTCCCTGGGTCTTGCAGCTGTGGGGCCGGGAATGTGTTGTCACCCCAATGGGCTCCGAGGCAGATGCCTGCACAGCCTTCCCCAGGACCCTCAGCAGGCCGAGCCCCCGCTTCTGACCTGTGGCCGATGAGATGAGAGCAGCGCTGTTCTGAGCTCTTGTGTTGGTGCTAATTGCAGGCAGCCGTCCAGTACGGATGCTGGTTTGCTGCTAGGAGGGACTGTGGTCACCTCTGACAAGTTCCCTGAGCTCAGTGGCTTTTAGAATAGCACCCTGCTCTTCACCTTGCAGCTCTGCAAGGGGGGCCCCCGGGTGGGCTCTCCGGTTAAGGGTCTTGAAGGCCGGATCCCGCTGCTGGCTGGGCTGGGTTCCTATCAGGAGGATGACGATGAGTTTGCTCCCAAGCTCCTCCAGGTCGTTGGCTGAATTCAGCTCCTGGTGGTTGTAGGACTGAGGTACCCCTTCTGATGCTGGCTGTTGGCAGAGACTTCCTTAGTCTCTGGACCCCTCAGGGGCCACTCTTAGGCCCTCAGTGGCCTCTATCTCAGCACAGGAGAGCCCTCTTCATGTCACTCTGCCTTGTGCTTCCCAGCTCTGTGACTTCTCTGCTCACTGGTCAGAGGAAACCCCCCCCTTTTTTCCCAATACATTTTATTGATTTTTTTACAGAGAGAAACAGAGAAGGATAGAAAGTTAGAAACATCAATGAGAGAGAAACATCGATCAGCTGCCTCCTGCACACCTCCTACTGGGGATGTGCCTGCAACCAAGGTACATGCCCTTGACCAGAATTGAACCTGGGACCCTCCAGTCTGCAACCCCTGTCTGCTGGCAGCTTTCCTCGCCCTGTCCTCTCACCCTTCCCCCCTTCCTCCGCCCTGGGGACCCGCACTGCGTCCCTTCCCACGCGAGTGAAGGCCCAGGGCGGCATGCCTGCTTTCCATCGATCGCCTGTTGCCCTGTGCGCCGTTTTTACCGTGGTTTCTGTTTCCCCTGCGATACTGAACGTCGAGTGAAGGGGCTGCGTCCTAGGGCTCCTTCTGCAGCTTTTCACGGCGCGTTTTCAAGGAACCAGCGGAGTGCTCTTCGCACAGAACTGTGGTCGCCAGGTGACGCGGAGGGACAGGTGTGTCCCAGGGCCCGGCGGTGCGTGGCTGTCCGCAGCGCATCTCCACACGGAGAACTCGTTTCTGTAGAGCTGAGCGCGTTTTGAAAGACGTGAGTGAAGGGAATACAGTTCATTTAAATGGGTCAGGCAGATCCCATGTTAAAAGCAACAGAAAAACCGTGAGCTCAGGAGAGATGCCCGCAGCGTGCGGTTGGGTGTGAAGAGCAGGGCCGGAGCGCCGTGGCTGTGTTTCCGCTTTTTCTCCGCGTGCCCTGCGCAGGGATCCTCGCTGCTCAGTGTTTCTGTAACCTCTGCCCTGAAGTTTTCAGACATAAAGCTTCTTAAAAAAAAAAAAAAAAAATTTTTTTTTTGTTGATTTTAGGAAGAGGGAGAGGGAGAGAGAGAAACACCAGTGATGAGAGAGAATCATTGATCTGCCGCCTCCTGCGCGGCCCCCTCTGGGGATCGAGCCCACACGCTGGCCTGTGTCCTGACCGGGAATCGAACAGCAGCCGCCTGGTTCATGGGTCGATGCTCAGCCCCTGAGCCGCCCCGGCTGGGCCACAGCGTCTTCCTTTAAAAACACCCTCAGAGCTGTGCTCGCTGGGAGCCTGGAGGTGGTCCTTGCGTTTTACACCGTCAGCTGTCTCCAGAGGCTTCCTGTCCTGACTCCTGCCTTCAGAGCTCGGGGGGCTCCACGCGGAAGAGAAATTAAACCCACGTCCGTGGCCAGAGCGGGAGCCGGCGGCCGTGCGTCCCGGAGCCGCAGCGCGTCAGAGCTGGGCACGAGGAGCGCCCGTTCAGCCAGTGGCGTCGGGGCTGCTCCGGCCTCGCGGTGGCCCGGTCCCGGATCCGAGGAGCGGTGCTCAGGGTCCGTCAGGCGTGCTCCTAGGAACAGCGGGCGTGGCAGGAGATGGCACGTGGCCCCCGCTGTATGTTGAAGCCCGTTTGTCTCTAAGGCGCCTGCGGGCCCCTGTGAGCCCTGGTTCCTAAGCTCACTTACACGCGTGATTGCAACATGCCCATGGTGTGCAGTGGCCATGCACCTCCTTCCATCGGAGGCTCGCACGGTGTCAGGCCCCGGCAGAGACTGTGGTCCCCACCCGCGAGGTTGGGGGGCCCCGGCTGGGCTCCAGGAGAGGGCGTGGCGCCCACAGTGATGGTCGGAGCGTGGACCTGGATTTCTATTCGGGTCCCCATGGTCACCATCAGGTGCCAGCCCGCGGCCCTTCCAGCCTGAGACGCGTGCGCCGGAGCGGAGACGGCTGTGCCGCAGTCCCCAAGTCATCCGTGGTGTGTGCGCCGGGTTCTCGTTGCTGGTCAGCGCAGGGACGGGCCCGTGAAGCCTGTGGCCTCTCTTCGCTGCGGTCCCATCTGAAGGCACGGAGGCCCTGGGTCAGGATAGATAGTCAGGGTGGGGGAGGAGCAAGGGGAGAGGCTGCAGTGATGTGTGTGTGTGTGAGAGAGTGTCTGAGTGTGCCTGTGAGTATGTGTGTATGAGAGTGTCTGAGTATGAGTGTGTGTGAGTATGTGTGTCTGTATATGTGTGTGTCTATATGTGTGTGTGTGTCTGAGTGTGCCTGTGAGTATGTGTATCTATGAGTGTGTGTATGAGTGTGTGAGCATGTGTATATGTGAGTGTGTGTGTGTAAGGGTGTGTCTATGTGTGTGTCAGTGTGTCTGTATATGTGTGTCTGTATATGTGTGTGTCTATGAGTGTGTGTGAGTGTGCCTGTGAGTGTATGTGTGAGTGTGCGTGTGAGTGTGTGTCTGTGTGTGTATGTGTGTCTATGAGTGTGTGAGTGTGCCTGTGAGTGTATGTGTATGAGTGAATGTATGTCTATATGTGTGTGTTTCTATGAGTGTGTGAGAGTGTGTGTCTGTATGTGTGTGAGTGTGTGTGTGTGTGAGAGTACGTGTGTATGTGAGCTTGCTGGTGTGTGGATGCACCTTTCTGGCTTCTGTCCGAGTCGGTTGCCTGACCCACTGGGTGTCCCGTGCTCCCAAAGATACTCTGAGTTCTGGCTAACTCAGCGTCCAGCAGAGGCATGCGGCCTCGTTACACGCAACAGCAAAGCGTGCCTGTAATTAGGCAAGAAAATGCGACATTTTATGCTCGAAAGGCATCTCACTCCTCGTGGGCACACAGCCTTGCTGTTATCAGCGGGTCACAGCATCACAGTCTGTGGCTCCTCCCTGAGGGCGCTGTGTGTGTGTGTGTGGGGGGGAACTGCGTGTGCGTCCTGTCGTTCGGTGTTACCGTTCCTGAAATCGAGTCTCTCGGTTACATTCGACCACGTCTGGGGACAGGCCTGTCCCGTGGGCTTTGCCCCGGGAGCCTGGTCGCCTGTGTGCAGCGAGGGAGACGTCTCAGGCCTTCGGAATAACTGAGGGAAACAATAACATACGTGACATTGCGGCCCTGCTGCTGGGAAGACCAGCCCCCCACACAGCAAACGTGCTTCCCGGCGGCGGTTGACCCAATTTCACAAAGAAAAGACCGACGTTTGCGAGCTTTCGTATTGATGACCTGTTTCCACCTCTGCCCGTTCGCTTACCGTCGGGGTGTCTGTCCTCTTACTGGGCTGAGTCTGTGGTGGTTTCCTCCGTCCTTGCTGGGCAGGAAGGCAGCCCAGCGGGGACTGTGTTCAGTACTGGCCATCGCGGCCGGAGAGGGACAGCCCCGGGAGCGCGTCCCCGGGACCCGGACAGTGACGCAGGCTCCTGACAGGCGGGACAGCCACGTTCCGGCACAGTCACAGCCCTGTGTACGCCGTGCTGAGCAGGAGTCTCATCTCCCACGAGGTCTCGTCGCCCTCCCGCTGTAGCCGACTCTTCGTGGCGCTGGCGGAGGAAGCCGGTGCCCATCAGAAGCCAGGGTCCAGAGCCTGGGACCCGGCGGTTGACGGCAGGACGAGAACGTGGCTGCATTGCAGGCCGCGGCCCTCAGCGGGGCAGTAGCCAACACCTTTCATGCCCACGAAAATTCCAATAACAGACGACGGTGCTTGGCAGGTGAATCTTAAGAGGCGGCAAAGGCTGGTCAGAGGCTGGGCCGGGACCCAAGAGGAGTTTTGTCTTCTTGGTTTATGAGACTTTAAAAATGTCCCATGTGTTGCCTCAGGGATCAGGGATCGGTATCAGATGAAAACAGGTAAAGGGAGACTTGAGTCACGGCTGTCCGTCTGAGGGGCGTGGATTTGGTGTCTCTGGTGTCAGACATTTCCAGGAGCAGAGAGCTGCGGGCCGGCAGGAAGGTGCAAGTCCTGTGAGCAGGTAATTGATGGCTGGAGTGGCCTCCGGAGATGGCCTGTGGCCGTGCAGGGTCTGATGTTGGCCCGTCCGTCTGATCTCATCGGGCTCACCGCTGGCTCCGCCCCTTCCGTTCCAGTGGGGCCTCGTTGCCATTCCCAGAACAGGGCCTTTCCACCTGCCTCATCCCTCCGCTCCCCTGCCTCGTCCCTCCGCTCCCCTGCCAGGCTCCCTCCCCTGCCCTCCACTGGAGTGTCCTCCGTTCAGAGCCGACCCGGGTCACCTGCTCCGAGGAGCCCTCAGCCCTCACTCTGCTGCTCCTGCTCTGTGGCTCGGAGCGCGTCCCTCCCCTGGGGCTGTGGTCTGTGCTGGCTCCTCGGCCTGTGGTGCCTCGTGCTTCCTTGGCCTCGTTCACGGAGAGGGTCCCGGCCGTAAGCAAGTTCCCGACACGTGGTAGAGACTCACGTACTTGTCAAAGGATGAATGGTGGTCCACACGCATCACGAAGATGTGTTCGTTGGCTGCTTTTGCTTTTCCGGACACAGTGCGATGGGAGGACTCTGGAACGCGCTTTTCCTGCCAAGTCTGCAGCGGTGAACTGAGTAATGCTCTGCTCTCCGGCGCTGCCTCTGGGGGGCTGGTCACTCACTCCTCGTCCCTCCTCCCTGGATGCCGCTTGCATGGCAACACGAAATGCACAGGGGACGGGTTGGCGGGTGTTTTATGAAGCAGAGCAAGTGCCAGAACCCGCAATGCCAGGATTCCAGAATGTTCAGTGGAGCGCCTGCTCCTTGGGCAGGTACCTGCCCGCCAATGGGAAGCCGAGTAGGTGTGATGGGGAGGGCTCATGGCATGAAACCGAAAACCAGCCCACTGTCCTCAGCAAGCCACGAGCCAGGCAGAAAAGGACAGAGTGAACATGGGACATGACGGCTGGCGGGTGTGGGGTCCACTGGCAAGGCAAGCAACCTCCACAGGGAGGAAGGATTCAGTGAGCAGGTGTGGAGAGAAATGGAAAGGGTTGTTCCAGCTCCCCATCTGCCAGCTGGGGAGCCAAGCAGCACCCCCTCTTCTGAGGAGCAAAGAGGGTTCTCCCTCCACAACTGCAGTTGTGACACACCTACTGAGATAAACCTACCAGCGTGGCTCAGTGGTGGATCGTCAACCTGTGAGCCAGGATGTCATGGTTTGATTCCCGGTCAGGCCAACAGGCCCGGGTTTCGGGCTCCACCAGTAGGGGGCGTGCAGGAGGCAGCCGATCCATGAGTCTCTCTCATCATTGATGATTCTATCTCTCTCGCTCCCTCTCCCTTCCTCCCTGACATCAGTAAAATGTATTTAAAAAAAAGATGGCCCTGACCGGTGTGGCTCAGTGGATAGAGCGTCAGCCTGAGGACTGAAGGGTCCCAGGTTCGATTCCAGTCAAGGGCATGTGCCTTGGTTGCGGGCACATCCCCAGTAGGGAGTGTGCAGGAGGCAGCGGATCGATGTTTCTCTCTCATCGATGTTTCTAACTCTCTACCCCTCTTCCTTCCTCTCTGTAAAAAATCAATAAAACATATTTTACAAAAAAAAGATGAACGGAGGAATAGATCGTCTCGACCGGAGGCGAGCTGCTGGCTCGGGGCCCCTGAGAGCGGATGACGCCGTGAGTCACCTGGGAGCCTGCCGGGCGGAGCAGCGGGCCCCGTTGGGTCGTGTGTTCACGGGGAAGCAGGGGTGTTATCCGGCGTCTGTTCAGCGCCTACCAATGGGAAAGGTGTGCACTTAGGGTGTGGCGCCGGGTCCTGACCCCGGTGTCTTTGGAGCAGCGGATGCTGACCCCGGTGCCTCGGCCTTTGTGTTCCAGGTCCGAGGGAGCCAGGGCGAGGTCCTGTACGTGCTGGACGCCACCAACCCGCGCCACTCCAACTGGCTGCGCTTCGTGCACGAGGCCCCGTCGCAGGAGCAGAAGAACTTGGCCGCCATCCAGGTACGCTCGTTGCCTCTCGTTCGTACGCGCTCAGCGAGGGGCTCAACTCCTTTGTAACGGGGCTGCGTGCGCTCAGCTGATCACCCGGTGACCTGCCTCGAGAACAGCCGGGAGCTCGCCACAGCAGAGGACTCCTGCAGGGGCGGGCACGCCGCCACCACCTGGCTCCGACCCCGCGTCCTAAGAATCAGAGGGGATGAGCTACACGCCCTGGTATTGTCCCTGGCGGCTCCTGCTGTCAAGCGCTGCTGATTCATCCCGTGGCTGTTTATTGATCGGTTTTTAATTTGCCGGCCCATTTGGCTCCTCGCACGATAGTCCGTTGCTGTTTGGGAAAGGCTGTCTGGAAGGAGGCGTACTCGGGAGCGTCCTACAACTTTGAACTACTTAGGAGAGTGTGTGAGCCAGGGTTCTCCAGAGAAGCAGCCAGGAGGGTGGATATCTGTCTGTCTGTCTGTCTGTCTTCCTAACTCCTTATGTTCCTACCTAGAGACAGAGAGGCACAGAGATTTGTTATGAGGAACTGGCTTGTGGGGGAGAGAGGCTGGCAAGACCCACATCTGCGGAGCCCATGTGGCACTGAAGTGCGGAGGCCGCAGGCTGCTCTGAAGCCAGGGGGAGCCGACGTCCCGTGATCGGCTGTCGGGCCGGAAGGGCAGGTGTCCCGGGAGGAAGGTCATCAGGCGGGAGGATTCTCCTTACTCGGGGGAGGAGAACTTTTGCTCCACTCAGGCCGTTAAGGGATTGGGCAGGCCCACTCACCGTGGAGGGCAGTTTGCGTTACTCACCTTCATTCACCTCCACCTGCTTCAATGTCAGGCTCCTGCAAAACGCCCCAGAGAATGTGTGGACAGCTATCTGGGCACCCGGGGCCCAGCAAGTTGACATGTAACATAGCCATCCTAGGAGGAGCCATGGGTTTGAATTCTGTGCTCCTGTCTTCCAGCGTAGCGCTGAGTATAGCGTCAGACTCCGACACAAACTGTGAGCTGTAAGAGAATAAAGAAATATTCTGCTGGGAAACTGATCACACGTGAAAACCCAGCCCCTTGGTCTTAAACTGCAGAAGAGAGAGGGGGAAAGAGTAAGGGAGCCAGCATTCCATTGAGTATTTACCGTGTGTAGTGTTCTAGAAGCTTCACACCCATCATGTCATTTATTCCTAAAATTTCCGAGAGTTTAATATTTGCTGAGCATCATGCTGATGTCAACTGGTTCTGAGTATGAAACCAACAGTGGCAAGAGGCAGAAAGCACAGAATTAGGTGGTAAATTTACCAGGAGACACAGTCCTGGAGAAATTTCATTTCCTCGTGTCATTGGCTGTCCGCATTTTTTTCATTACAAATGAGTGTCGGATACCCAGTGTGATTACTGTGTCTTTTTGTGTGGAAAAATGAGAGATGGCTCTTCGTAGAGGGGAAAATGGGAACTTTTGGCAGCCAGATATATGCAAACCACTTTTAAAATTATTTATGACACGCATTAATCCAGTTGATCCAGCCACTGATGTAGACGGATCTTTTTTTAATGTGGAGACATTCATTCTTTTCAAGTATCTTATCTGCTTTTGTAGTTTCCTGAGGCAAATCATCTCACCAGGCCTCAGTTTTGTCATAGTTTTAATTTATAGACTCGGTCTGGATTTCTTTGTAAATGTTACTGATTTCAGTACTGCCTACAGAGCTGTGACATTGATTCTGCTATCCCGTTGTTTTGTCGGTTCTTTATTATTGGGTTTTAGATAATATTATTCTTTCCAAATTAGATTCTTTACAAAAATATATATTTTATTGATTTTGTACAGAGAGGAAGGGAGAGGGATAGAGAGTTAGAAACATCGATGAGAGAGAAACATCGATCAGCTGCCTCCTGCACACCCCCTACTGGGGCTGTGCCCGCAACCAAGGTCCACGCCCTTGACCGGAATCGAACCTGGGACCCTTCAGTCCACAGGCCGACGCTCTATCCGCTGAGCCAAACCGGTTTGTGCTGAAATTAGATTCTTCTTATGCTTAAGCAATGATTTTAAGCTTTCCTCGAGTTCATTTAGTTGAGGAATTTTTTTCCTCATTCGGTTTTTTTGTTGCTGTTGTTATTTGTTGTTTTTTTCCTGTAGCATTGGTAGCTCTCTCCATCGCCCCAGTCTTTCTGGGCGTCACGTGCTTAGCTTTGAGCTTTGCGTGAGAATCCCGCAGGCCATCCTTGCATCCCTCCTGCATTTTCCTTAGAGCGAGCAATCCCTTTAGTGAATGGGATGCATGTTTGTCTCCATCTTTTATTTCCCACAGTTGCCCCCTCTATGCTCTTGTTATCCTACAGGTCTCTCTCTCTTAAAAAAAAATTATCAGCCCTGACCGGTTTGGCTCAGTGGATAGAGTGTCAGGCTGCGGACTTAAGGGTCCCAGGTTCGATTCCGGTCAAGGGCATGTACCTTGGTTGCGGGCACATCCCCAGTTGGGGGATGTGCAGGAGGCAGCTGATCCATGTTTCTCTCTCATCGATGTTTCTAACTAATCCCTTTCCCTTCCTCTCTCTAAAAAATCAATAAAATATATTTTTAAAAATTACCATTATTTTTAAATCCTCACCCGAGGATATACTTGTTGATTTTAGAAAGAGAGGAAGGGAGAGAGAGAAACATCGATGTGAGAGAAACATCCATCAGTTGCCTCCAGTACATGCCCCGACTGGGGAATCAAACCCCCAGCCTAGTATGTGCCCTGAGTGGGAATTGAACCCACAACCTTTTGGTGCGCGGGATGATGCTCCAACCATCTGAGCCACTGAGACCAACTGAGACCAGGCCTTGGCAGCTCTCTCTTTATGAGCAACCACAGTTTTCAAGACCGACACAGTGCTCAGGTCTGTTGAGTGCACCCAGTAGTACTTTTCTTCCTCTATATCAGTGGTGTTTCTTTTCTTGGAGGAAGCAGGGGTCTACAGAAGCCAACTCTCCCACCGCCGGTGCTCCAAGAGGTGACTGTGCAACCTAACGGGGTGAGGTGGGCGGGACCAGAATGGGAC